>PVJA010002987.1:87668-100242 GCA_004027025.1 Myocastor coypus | reverse complement strand
GTTGTATGTTTTGGTGCTGTTGACTTCATTATCTAGGATATTCTTGAAATTTTTTTGGTGTGCTGTTTAACAGTCATGAATTTCTTAAGGTGTTCTTTGGTGTGGAAAATCCTCATTTCTTCATCAAATTTGAAAGCCAGTTTTGTAAAATATATTAGTCTGGATTTAAAGATTCTTTTTAGCCTGTTTGAAACACTTCAGGCTTTTTGGCCTCAAGGTCTATGATGAGAGTCTGCTGTAATGGTTTACTTTTATAAGTGATTTGTTGCTTCTCTGTAGCAGTGTTTAAGACTTTGTGCTTGTATTGGACTTCTGAGGTTTTGACTGTGATGTTTCATTGAGAAGTTCTTTTCTGATTGTACCTATTTGGGAATCTGTATACCTTGCTTACCTAGATGTTGAATTATTTCTCCATACCTGGAATTTTTTATTATTATTTCTGTGAACAGACTTTTATTTTTTATTTTGTTTGCAGGATCAGGGTTCAAACTTATGACCTTCCACTTGCCAGGCAGGCACTTGTGTCACAGAGCTGTCTCCCCATCTCCTCTGTGAACAGACTTTTTAAACATGGCATGCCATTCAAACTTTTCTTCTAGTTAATCTTATGTTAGTCTTTTTTAGAATTAGCTGGGGGCTGGGGAGATAGCTCCGTGGCACAAGTGCCTGCTGGGCAAGTGCAAGGTTGTGAGTTTGAACCCCAGTCCCGCAAAAAAAAAAAACAAAAAACAAAAAACAAAAACAACAACAACAAAAAAGAATTAGCTGGCAGCTGTTGGGGTTCCCCCACCCCCTGATTGCTTGTTTTGAGGTTTCTCTGGTCTGTGGCCACCTGTATCAGCCCTGTCTTGTAGCTTTGCTGTCACTTCTGCTGCCTGTGTTGTCAGTAGAATTTTTTATGTCTTGGATTTCTGTTTAGTAGCTTTTCGCAGACTGTAGTTCTTTGCTAAATTGATTATTCATGTTTTGAATCATTTTACTTGGCTCAGCTACCTTTTTATTTATCTCTTCTGTAAGATCACTGATCTTTTTGCTTACTAAATCCATTATCTGTTTAATTATCTTTGAGCTTCCAGAACACTTTATTGGTCTATGTTGCCTCTTTTATCCAAAATAAGTTTGCATAATCCATCCATTTGGTTTTTTATTTACTTGCCATCAGTTCCTCTTGAATCTGCTGTGGGGAAGTTGGGACTGCTTGGAGGCTTTTGGTTATCTAGTTTTCTGGTGCTTCTGTTGAGGGTTGAGGACTAGTTAGAGTTGAAAGACTTCAGTGCTAGTATGGAGATGTTTTCACTTAGTATCTGCTTTTCAGTGATGAGATGTTGGCTCTGCGTTTTGGCACTTATTCACCTCTTCATTTTAATTGGGTCAGACCTGGTAGCTGTGTTGAAAGGAGAGAATCCCTGCCACTTATGTCATCATGAGCAGATCCAACTGTACATCAGTCACATACGTCACATACATTAAAACATTTTAAACAAACATCACTATTTTATCAGTGCCCCACATGGACTGTACTATACTTCCACTGTCAGGCAGAGTGGGATGGAGTAGAAGGAGGGAAGGAAGAAGGGAGAAAGGAGGAAAGGGGGTAAGTCAGAAGAAAAAGAGGAAAGAGAAATAGCAGCAGGTGAATAACAGACAGGAGATTGGACTTTGTTGCAATTTTTTTTTATAGCGGGAGCAAAGAATCAATGTTGAGGGAGTTTGAAGAATTATTTGTGGGAGTGGGAAAAGCCTACATAGAGAGAGGGAAGTATAATTGGGGGTTGGGAGAAACTGAGAATGTGACAATATTTTTTTTTTATTACAAATAGACAGAAAAAATGCTCTTAAGGGCCTTATAAATGTTGCTGTCTTGTAACTTAGTAAAAGAAATCACAAAGTGAGTTAAGTAATACAAAACTTAAAACCATCTCAACAGTGAAGAGGTTTGAATTCTCCCTCATCAATTCAGATTTTTGAATTTTGAATTGTTTATGCTGTAAGCTTCAGCCTCACAAATGACTTTCCCACCTCAGAAGTCCGGCAGCATTTGCTGTCATGGAGCATATCTGTAGCATATAGACTAACCGTACTAATGAACTGTTGTATTCTGCAGGACCAACTTGACTGTAAGCTGTGATGTTTACATAGAGACGCCTGAGAAAGGAGGTGTGTTCATTGCAGGAAGAGTAAATAAAGGTGGTCTTCTGGTGAGAATTGCACAAGGAGTTTTCTTCTGGATTTTTTCAAATGGATTGTACAGAGTTACAGGCGACCTAGGTAAGTGCCTCCTCTTTTTCTTTGAATGACCCAGGACTTACTACGAGGTGTAACTCTGAGCACCTGCTTGTTTTTGGTGGAAGCCACGAGTGAGTTCCGTGGCCAAGTGCTTGTGCATCTACTTGGGAAGAGGTTTAACACTTGGAAGGAAACACTAAGTAATTCAGAGTCATAGAGTGATATAATGTTTATGGAGATGGGCATCTCAGGGACTGAAATGCGGTCTGCAAAGCATTTAGGTATTGTTGGGTGAGCCTGGGATTTGAGTGAGCTGGCGAGAGAATGTGGCAGGAGCACTGAGAGTAGAGGCGAGGCTGTAAGGGAGTTGCTACTGTGCTGATGGGAATGCAAGGGAAGGGATGGATAGGCGCAAAATGGAGAGAGAGCCTTCTTGTTCATTTACTTACTACTTGGAACGAGTTGGAGTCTTCTCATTCCCCTTGATAGCATTTGTCCTGGTAGAACAGCACTCAGTGCAGAGAAGTGTCCCGAAATTTAACTGGGTTTTGTGTCCAGCTCTTTGTTAAATCAGTTTTTATTGGTGATGGCTCTTCTTGATGTGAGCCTTTTTCCCTCACCCTGCATTAATTTAAAAACTTTCCCCCTTTTGTGGTTCTCCTTTACACCTTGGCTCTAAAATAAAAGATAGTGCCACTATGGTTCACAAATGCTTTGTCTGAAAACTGGTTGTCAAACAGAAGCATTTGGCCAGACTTTGGTTTTGTTTGCAAACTCTGCACCTGGTGACAAATAAGGACTGTGCCATGTTTCCCACACAAATGCAATATGGCTATCAGTTCCAAACTTGTAGGACAAAGTAAGTTCTTGAACCCAGGCACCACTGTACCAAAAAAGTATGGCCGTCAGAGTAGGAATTGTATGTAAGTATGGACATCATACTTACACATAAAAAAGTATGCATATCAGAGCAGGAATTGCCTAATTCTAGCATGACCCATCCATAATGTACCTCTTAGATTTTTCAAAACAAAACAAAGAGCCAGATAGGTTAATTAATTTACCTAGTCTTAAAAACTATTAGTGGTGGAATTAGAAGTAGGATTTAAACCCCACTGTTCTGTATCTCAATTTTCCAGCTTGGCATCTCTTTCTGGCTCTTGTTCAGGTATTTAAATATGGCAAATCTAAAAATTTGGCCCTCGTTTTCTCTGTTTAATTCCAGTTTAACACTGTTGCCATATAAGCAATTATCATACCAGTTGGAAAACTTACAGAAATCTTAAACTACTGCTACTGTCTGTGTCCAGTCCATGCGAGTATCAAGTGTGCTCTGAAGCACAGGCAGTGACTCATTATACTGTGGCTAGGTTTTAGCTTTATCTCACTAGTTCTGTTGTGAACTCACATAACTCATGGTTCAGAATAGAAGCTCAATAGTGCTATGTAAATGCTTAGGGAGTGTATGAGAGAATGGGGATGTTTTGTTTTAAGTCAGTTGTAGAGTTGAAAATGATGGGACGGTTCTTTACTAAGGCTGACTTTACTATAGCAAATGCCAGTGAGCACCCCTGCTGATCCTGTTCTGTGATTTAGATTTAAACAAGTGTTCATTGGGGCAATCTTTCTGTGTTGCAGCTGGGTGGATCGTATATTCTTCAGGATATGTTGAAGTCAAAGCAAAACAATGGTACACACTCACATTAACAATTGAGGTAAGTATTGTTCATCAGAATACCTGGAGAAAAATGTTCTCTTACTTTTCTAGAATTTTTGTATTATAAAACAAGTGGGGGAAATATATTACATAATAACAAGAGTCAAAGAGACCGCATCCTGGAACCTGCAGTCCATTTTCCATCAGAAGAAGATGTCACAGTAACCCACGTCATCACTCAAGTTGACTTTGTCACACCATTATCTTTTAAAAATTTATTTTTGTGTTTTAAACTGAAGAATAGTTGGTAACATCAGTAGTTGATGTACAGTGCTTTTCCAGTTTACTTGAGCCAAAACTTACATGTGAAGTGGTAGATATCTATTCGGATGGTTAGAACTGTGGTGGCAGACCTATGGCTTATGGGCTGTGGCAGGCTGTCTGGATCACTGTGAGTCCTGGGAGACTGGCTGTCACTGACTAAGCAGACTTAGCCTCTCAGCGGGAAGCACAGGGTTTTAGAAATTGTTTTCCCTAATTTTGTTAGGGAAGATGACAGAATAATCATTGTGGAAGGGTGGTCTCACGACCGTTGTCCACACCACTGGTGGATTCTTAGTTACCAATTGAATGTTTTTGAAGGACATTGCATGGAGAACTTCTGTAATAAGCTGCTCATTCCCAGCATAAGCTCTTGTAATCTTGTTAGGACTGTGATAGGAATTAAAACGAAATTCAAATGACCTTTAAGTTTATTTGCTCTTCCTATCCAAGAGCCCCAAATAACAATACTCTAGTTTTTTTTTTTTTTTTTTTTTTTTTTTTTCCCAAGCATTAAGAGTATGTTTTGCAGATCTGATTGGGAGGTATTGTGGTTAACAATCCTCCATCTGATGAGCATAGCTTTGTTCCCTGTTGCTCACTTTTATGGAGAGATCCTGAATTGCTTCTTGGGGTGCACCTGTGATTCTGCTCTTTAGGCAGATATAGAAGTGGAATCACATTTTAAGTTTTAACAGGCACTACCATATTGTACTGATATTATCAAATGTTTTATTTTTTAAATTTCTAAAATTATTTTTATGTTTTATGTCTTTCATTTCATTTAGTTCCTCCCCCCCCCCCCCAACCGGGGATCAAACTTAGGACCTTGCACTTGCCAGGCAGGCACTTGTGCCCCTGAGCTATCTCCCTGGCCCCTTTGATTTCATTTAGGGGAGTCAGGAGGGTGTGTGGGTTGGACCTGATGAGGAAGAACAACCCGAGCAGAGGGCCGGCCATGTAGCTCAGCAGATTAAAGTGCCTGCAAGCAGGCCCAGGAATGGAGGGGGCTTCGATCCCTGGCCTGCTATGCTGGCCCCACCCTTGTTGCGAGAGAGCAATTGAGACTGGGCGCAGTTGCACCGCTGCAGTACCAGCTCTTCAGAGGCTGTAAACAGGCAGATCACTAGAGTCCCTTCTAGTAGTGAGATCCTGAGCACTCTGTAGATCCTTCCCTAAAATACAAAAAAAAAAAAAAAAAAAAAAAAAAAAAAAAAAAAAAAAAAAAAAAAAAAAAAAAAAAAAAAAAAGAAAGAAAGAAAGAAAGAAAAAACAAAGAAAAAAGAACAACCAGAGCAGACCTCACAGCTCATGCACGATTGCGTAGTGCTGGCCTCATGTAGAGAGCAGTGAGGAAGCCAGGGCTGGAGCTGAGAGCGGAGTTGGGGGGAAGGGGGAGGCACTGTTAGGCCCATCATATGCTTTATGCACCTGTGTGTGGGTCCAAGGCTCCACGTGAGTGTTTCCCCTCCTGTCAGTGCAGAGCACGTGCAGTAAGCTCGGGCAGAGCCCCGCAGCCACGCAGGTGAGTAGCAGCAGTGACACGATTCTGCCTTTGAAATTAGGAAACTTGCACTGAAGTCTCAGCTCTGCTGGTGTAGGCATCTGTGACTCTGAGCTGCGATCTTGGTAAAATTCAAGCATCTCTGCTCGTAAAATAGAAGAACCAAGTTAAGTCCATTGCATTGTCATTTTAAGACAGTGTGTTTTGGTTTGGCTTAGTCTTTGGCTCCTTAACTGTTCACCTTTTAAGAATAAAGAGTTAGTTTTCAGTGCTCAGCTGGAGTTGCCATGCTGTAGGGTACGCTCTTGGTGTACTGTGGTCAGGATGTGCTGTTCTCTGTGCCGGGAACTATGCCACAGGGAATGGTGGCCTTTTGTGGGAGGTGGTTTTTATTCCTGCTTTTCCAGTGACTGGTTAACCACTCTGGTGTTTCCCCTTCCCACGCCTCCTTCTCCTGCTCCATCATCACTTTTAGCTTTCATAATTGAAGGATAGGAGCTTTATATGACTTTGCAATAATCTGGTATAAAGGGTGACAGAAGAATTAAAGCTAGGCACTTCTCTTTTGGCTCCTTGAGGAGCTGCTACTGCAGATCTTAAGTAATGAGCAAGGGTCTAGTGTTTGACCTTATCACAGTCATATCCAAAGAATGGATTATTAGCCACAATGCCTATATAGGCAACTCCTAAAAATAATCAGTGTTTTTCTTTTTAAAATTTTGTCAGCTTTTGTGTAAAAATGAATAATGTTAGAAAACATATGATGTTTTTGTCAGTTTTACATTTTGCTGGAGCACAACCAAGTACTGGAGCATTCCTTATACCCTGAGACCTATTTAAATAAGTAGTTCCTACCAGATGTCCCAGAAGATTTTTCCTGTATTTCATACTTTTGCTTAAACTCACAAGATTATGTTTCAAGCAGTAAGTCTTGAGTGACAAAGGCATTTATTCTACTACCACCTGTACACCGTGCATTGTTAAGAAATGGACTTCAGAGGATCATTTCTATGTATTTTTCAAGAGATGTATTTCTCTCTGCTCTAGGGTAATTTGGCCTCTGGCAAGTTGAATGGTAAGGTTCTGTGGCAGAACATCCACGTGAAATTCCCGAGGAACGGCTGGGCCGCCATTGGAACGCACTCCTTCGAATTCGCACAGTTTGACAACTTTCACGTGGAAGTCACACACTAACATCAGTACTGCACAACACTCTTGATTTCCTTTTGGACTTGGTTTAGGGCCAGCTCTTCTTGTGTTGACAGACTGCTTGATGAGCCTTGGTAGGCTGAAAACAAGAGAAAGTATGTGGGGAGAGAGACCTGCTTTTACTCGATCCTGAGAAAGATTTCCCTAGAAATAATTCCAAAGGAATGTGAATTGTTAACATTATCTAACAGGTGTCTTAAAATTCACTCTTCACTGGTCCTGTGTTCAGGAATGGTTTGGATCTAGGAGCTGTCTTGTAAATACTGAGGTGGACCTCTTCAGTCGTTACCAAATGATTATGGAGGTGGCCATGGTCACCCTCACTGAGACGTATTAATGGGCACTGTCCCTGTGTCCAAGTGATGTCCTCATCCTAGGATGCTGCCACCATAGAGGAATCTGAAGAACATGAAGTGCTGCTTTCTGGAAAACACTTCAGTGTGCTCTGCTTACACTCTAACAAGTGCCTTTATTGACATCTTAAGATGATGATTTTGAATGATGAATCGAATGGTTTGAAAAATGCCTCTATTAAACTACCTCTGTTATTTCTGCAACAATAAATGATAGCAAATTAATTGGGTTGTTTGCATTGTTTAATTTGTTTGATTCTGACTTTTAGTTCTGTAGCACTTGTAACTCTCTGTGAATATTTTCCCCGCTAGTTGAGAGAATGAAGACCTTTCTTTGTAGCCAGTGCCATAAGGGATCTAGGGACGAAGTTGTAGCGGGTCTAATATCACTGGGAATTTTATGGTCTGTCTTCACATTTTACAGCAGACAAACAGCTAATGAATGCGCCATCTCCATAGGTCTGGAAGGAGGGGAACATTTGACTTTTATTTCCTAATGTTTTATATGGTTAAGATGCATTTTTAAAGCCACAGTGTATCTACATATGAGCCTGTTTCTCATTCCTGTGATTTTATATCTAAGCGTTATCACAGCTCTTAGGAGCAAATCAGTTATTATGATTAATAATAGAATTCTTTAAAAATAAGATGAGAAATTACTTACTAGAATAAATCATAGAGAAAATTTTTCAAATTAAATTCAAATCTCTAAATATTCTTTAAAAATAACATTTGTACAAGTTATTTATAATACAATGATAGAGTTCAGGAAGTTTTGCAAAATGGATATGCTCGTGTGGATGACATTCCAGTCAGACACTGACCATTTCCATCCCTCCAGAAAGTT
This sequence comes from Myocastor coypus, assembly GCA_004027025.1. Lineage (NCBI taxonomy): Eukaryota > Metazoa > Chordata > Mammalia > Rodentia > Myocastoridae > Myocastor > Myocastor coypus. The sequence continues at coordinate 92,125 of PVJA010002987.1, read as the reverse complement.
CTTTTGCATAACTGCATGACCAGCTATTTCACTCCGAAGTCACGGGGCCGTTGCTGTGTTTCCTGTCAGCGTTCACATTCTTTTTTCCAGGCATAACAGTGGCACCGCATGCAGCACGCGATAGTTTCTTTCACTTGGCGTAGTGCTTTTGAGATTTGCTTGTTGCTCATGTACACGGATGGCTTTAGTATTCTGGAGCAGTTTTCCACTGGTTGCATTAGTGCCGTTTGCATTTTCTTCTCCCAGTTTCTGGTATTATAAAACAGCAAAAACAAAAGAAAAAACTGCTATCAACATTTTTTGCACAATTCTTTAAGTCAATATTTTTTTAAATTTTTTTGTCTTAATGCTGAGGAGAAAAAAATGTCAGATCTTATGTTAATTTTATTTTAAAAAACTGAGTATATCCTTTTGTCATCCCACCAGCATTTGAAAGTTTGTTACTCCATATTTTCTTCATTGCTTCGTTATCATTTCTAATTTTGTTTCTATTGTACTTTATTTTTTGGTACAGGGTCTCACTACTCAGCTTGGACTCAGTGATCCTCCTGCCTCAGCCTCCCCAGAGCTGGGATTACAGGTGTGCCCACAATGCCTGTTTTTGGTGGCCGGTGCAATATATGTACCAGGGATTGAGCCCAGGTCCTTATGCTTGCCAGGCAGGTGCTTAGACTGCCAAGCTATCTCCCCAGCCACCAGATAGAAATTTTTATATCAAAGTTTTACAAATTATTTTCTTTAGTTTTACAAAAAGCTTATTGGGTTTTGCTTCCTTTGTGCATCTAAATATAGGTCAGTGTAGGGGGCTGGGGAGATTGATCCGAGGCATAAGTGCCTGCCTGGGAAATGCAAGGTCATGAGTTTGAACCCCGGTTGGGAAAAAACAACAACAAAAAAATTGTTGTAATGGTAATGTTACATGTCGGTACCGAAAGGAATCATGAGAAGACCCAATGAATTTAGCTCAGAGATCTCACTGAGACTTACCTCTCTTGAAGTGAGCCTCGACCCTCAGAAGTATCTCACTTTTATTTGGGGTCAAGAATGTGCTCAGGTGCAGAATCACTTTAGTAAAGAAGTGCTACAACCTCTGACCTCCATTTGCCCAATGCTAGGTTCACACAAATACTAATTAGAAAAGTTTCAAGCAAGGGAGGAGACTGCTAATGGAAAGCCTTCAGGGTAAGATGTTATCTTTCTCCTCTAATCTCAGCTTTCTAGGATTCCCAAACTACTGTGGTCCCTGGGCTTTGTTTTGTTTCTGTTTGCCTCTTGAGACTCTAATTATGTATCTTATAACAAACAAAAACAAAACAAACACATAAACATAGGTCAGTGTAGGGAGAACCTCACTAGCATAAGCTTTCCCATCTCTGACTGGCTGTGTTTCTTCATCCATTTGAGGTCTATAATTTCAGTGACTGTCTGTGTACAAATCTTGAACTTATTTTGTTAAATCTATCCTTACATATTTTGTTTTTTGATGCTATCATAAATTGTTTTTCTGGCAGAGGGGATGGCTCAGCGGCCTAAGTGCCTGCCTGACAAGTGCAAAGACCCGGGTGTAATCCCTGGTACCGCATGCCAGGCTGGCCTTAAACTAGCTTTAGTGGTGCATGACTGTAATTCCAGCACTGGGGAGGCTGAGACAGAAAGGTCACTATGAGTTGAGCTGTGTAGTGAGGCCCTGTGTCAAATACAAAAATAAGATTAAAACAAGAAAAATAATGTGTTTCTTCTTCCCATTTTAAGTTGTTTGCTCCTATTTAGAAATATAGTCAATTTTTGATTGGCTTGCGATCCTCCTGCCTTAACAAAATTCACTTTTCTGTCATTCTTTTTCTATTAAAACCTCTGTAGGATCTTCTGTTTATACATTTATGTCATCTGTGAGTGTAGATAATTTTACTTTCACTTCCGAGGTGGTTCTTTCACTGCCTGCATTCTTAAGTGCAGTGTACATCTAGGCTTCATTCTTGATTTTTAGAAGAGTACTTAGCAGCATTACATGTGACGCTCTAGATGTCTGTGTTCACAGATGCCAATGTCTGGGAAGACCGCCCTTCCATTTCCAGTTTGCTGAGATTTTAATTGTCAATAGGCATTGGATTGGTTAAATGTAATTCTATATCTGATGAATTCATTACATGATTTTTCTCCTTTATTCTGTTAATCTGGTGTCTATCGCATTGTCTGGTTTTTCAGAGGTAAAGCAAATCTACATTCTTAGTACATTGTAACCTGCTGGCATCTTTTCTGCTGATTTATAGATTTGTGGATTCCATTTGTCAATAGTTGGCATAAGGTGTTACTATCTATGCCCACGGGTTGTATTGGTCTTGTTATGCCTTTGTCTGGTTTTGGGAACAAGATGTTGCATCCTAAAATCAGTTATGACATGTTCCTTATTTTTCAGACTTTTTTTAGGTTCATGTATTAGTGTCTGATCAGGAGACAGAAACCACATGAGGATAAACTTAATATAACTGTCTGCTAATCATAGTTCCTTCCCCTACCTCAACTCAGGACCCTTCCCAGGGCACCCACTTTCCTAGTCCTTTTGAATTTATGTATGGCAGACCTTTTCTTCTTCATAGTTCTTAGTATCTGATAGCGTCCATCCTATTGCTGATGATATCCCAGTTTTATCTTTCTTTTGGTAGCTGCTGTGACAGTTCACTGACCTCTGTCTTCCACAACTGATAGATGCCTCCCAATCAGTGCCTTCTATAGTTTCTGAAGACTTAAGATATCTAAACTTGTCTAACCCTACTGGATTGGATTCTGAGTAGACATGACTCTACCTGGTTATCCTCACAACAGCAACAGTGGTCAAGGTTGCTGGTCTCTCCTCCTGGTTTCACATCCAGACAAGAGGGAAGGAGAAGAGGGAAAGACAGGGAAGAGAGGACAGAGGAGAGGACAGGGGAGGGGAGAGAGGGAGACAGAGAGAGAGAGAGAGAGAGAGAGAGAGAGAGAGAGAGAGAGAGAGAGAAATAAGCTATGTTTTTTGGTTGAAAATGCTGTCCTGGCAATGATTTTCCACCTCCCATGGGAGACAATTTTGCTTTCTTTGGTGTGTAATTGACTTTTTAAAAATTTTATTTATTGCCGGGCGTGGTGGCGCACGCCTGTAATCCCAGCGCTTGGGAGGCTGAGGCAGGAGGATTGGTGCGAGTTCAAGACCAGCCTGGGCTACAAAAGTGAGCTCAAGGCCAACCTCAACTGCATAGTGAGACCCTGTCTCAAAAAAAAAAAGACAAAAAAAATATTTATTTATTTTTTCTTGTTTCAGAATCTTTGTTTGTTTATTCACTCATTTTTATGGCTGGCTCAGCCTGTCCCAAGGGCAGGGCTGGCGCAGCATGTGGTACCGGGGATCGAACCGCGGTCCCTGAAGCCACCCAAGCTTTCCCAAGCAGGCGCTCTAGACCACTGAGCCATCCCGCTGAGCCCTGTAATTGACTTTGATTTTGGGGGCATACCTCTAATGCCTGGAGCCTGTCTGAGGTGGTGGCATTGCATTCTGTGTCTGAGATCTCTACAGAAAAATCTCAGCCATTGTGTCTAGAATAATGCTTCTAGGTTAGAGTCTTTGAGCGGTGGGTATGAGCGAGAAATCATGCTATGCTGCCAATGGTCCAAGTTGTCTTGCACCACGCTGACCAGTATGTGTCGTATTTCTGCAGATTAACTGTTCTCAGGTCCAGGCACACCCTAGGGTCAGTTGAGGTGACTTGAAATACTGATGTTTGTGTTCTAGCCCAGAAAATCTGATTTTTACTATCTTGGTACAGGCACTGTTATTTAGTTTATGGACCTCCCATATGACTCTAATGTGCAGTCCAGATGGGAAGCCATTCCTTTTTAAATTACATTAAATTTAATTTAAGTTTGAAGAGTAAAGACAAAAACAAATGGCAGATGCAAAGACAGAAACAGGGTAGCATACAATACATATGTTGCAGATTTTCAAAACAAGAATAGCAAATTAATAGTGGTTATTATATTACCTATTTTTATTTTTAAACAAATTTTATTTTTTCTTTTTCCTTCATTTTTTGTTATTTTTTATGTTTAAATTAATTGTAATGAGAAAGAAGTAGCAATGAGACAGTTTCAAAACAAGTTTGTAGGATAGTCATAATAATTAATACATTGCATACTGTTGTTTTGATAGTAGTTTTTCAGAATACAAGATGCAGACATGATATCTTGCCTAAACTATTACCACAAATCCAAATCTTTATTCTCATTGAATTAAGTGAAACTATTTCACTACAAAATGGTCCTTCATTTATATCCCTCTTTTTTGTTTTGTTTTGTCAGAGATGGGGGTTCTGATGCCATTCAAATATTGTAGATGCATGACTTCAGCAAAATAAGCCAATATGTCCAATAGTCCATAATAGTAGTGGGCTATCTGCAGAACTGGCAATGCCAAAAGTTGTTGACTC
>PVJA010002987.1:62571-87568 GCA_004027025.1 Myocastor coypus | reverse complement strand
ATTTTAAATTATTAAGGATCAGTTTATTCTTAGGCTATTTAAAAGTGTAATAGAACAGAGAAAAATTAACCTTCTGAATTAGTTTTATGAAGCAAGCACAACACTGGCATAAATAAATGGGTGCGGGTAGCACTTAAAGCCAACTGGCTGTGCAATGTAATTGTTCCTTAGAGTGTTAGTATGAAAGCCCCAAATTAAGTACAAGCAAATAGAATCTAGCAGTGAATAAAAGCAAAGTAGCTCAGCCAAGTGAGGCTCATTTTATCCGAATGGGTCAATAATGGAATATGCTATCATAGTTCTCTATATTAATGAATGAAGAAGGGGGGAAGCGTTGGTTCCAGCAGATGTGGCAAAGGCACTGGGTAAAAGTCAACATGTGGACTTTGTAAACAGTGAAACCATGACAGGTCATATTGGGAAAATTTCCCTGAGTTATTTCCATGGTGCTTAACCATTCTGTAAAGCTAGAAATAGGCAAAGTACTCATGGCAGTCATCATAGTTACCTGACAGGTGCAGGTGTAAGTTTAGAGAACCTGGGAAACTTTTTCCTATGTACCAAGCAAACCATCAAATCCTGCCCAGATCCTGCTGGAGATATACTTTCATTCCCACTTTCCAAACGTGAAAATAAAAACACAGCACAGTACCTCGGCCAGAGTCACACTGCCCAGTGTGGCAGAGCTGAGATGGGAGTATTTTCCTATATTGCCCTTGTAGAAGGAATTGAATTAAGGGAGATTGGAATGTATTTTTGTAAAGATGACATTTTCTCTAAATTTATTTTGGATGAAGTTGTGTTTCAGTGATAACTCCAGTAAATTTTCTTCCTTTGAGAAATGAATCTAATATTTCTCTGTGTATTCAAGAACAGCCAGAAAAGTTCTGCTAGAAAGTATAATAAAAAGGATTTCAGTTGTGGCATTTCAGTGACCCTAATGGCCAAGGTATAAGCAACAAATGGACAGCATGGAGTTGGCACCAGCAACTAAGGCTAACACGTTTTTCATGGGTATGGGCAGCATTGTGTTTCTGTGTCCACTTCCGTGCTACCCCAGCTGAGCTGAGTAGCTGCAGCGGAGAGCATGCAGCTGGCAAAGCCGAAAGCATTTATTTATACTCACAATCTTTACAAAAGCAAGTTTCTCAGTGTGTAGGCTGAACAGCGCGCACATTCAAGAGGCTGCAGAGGGGTTTAAAAAATAGTGGAGCTATTTCTGGAAGTTATCTTCTGCAACACAAGAATCACAAATAAGAAACAGTAATGGGGGGGGCAGGGAGATAGCTCCATGGCACAAGTGCCTGCCTTGCAAGTGCAAGATCATGAGTTTGAATCCCGGTCCTGCCAAAAAAAAAAAAAAAAAAAAAAAAAAAAAAAAAAAAAAAAAAAAAAAAAAAAAAAAAAAAAAAAAAAAAAAAAAAAAAAAAAAAAAAAAAAAAAAAAAAAAAAAAAAAAAAAAAAAAAAAAAGAAAAGAAAAGAAACAATAACGGAAAATAGAGCTGTGGAAACTACAAGTTTTTGTAGAGATGCTGTTAGCTGGAAACTATCAACAAAACTTTAAAGTGTGATTATAAATGAAAATTTAAGTGGTAAGGGAACGGAAAATATTAATAGGACAAACTTGGAAACATTTATTTTTTATTTTTATTTCCATTTGTGTATTTGCTGCAGGGTCTTGTTATGTGGCTTGGATTCATAGTGATTTAAGGTACGGAAGCAAGTTAATGGATAGAATTAGGAGATTATTAAATTGTTGAAAGGACCAAAGGAGGATTTTCTAAAGCTAGCCAACTAATTTTTTTAAAAATGATTTAGGAAAAGTCAGGTAGCTCAAACAAGAATATCAATAGGTCAATACAAGGGAAAAGCTGAACCCACCAATGATAAGCTATATGATATCAAAGATGTGGGTGATGAAGATCTTTAGACTTTCCCAACTAACGAGCCAGTGTAAAGTCAGGCAACTTGGGCAGGGCAGAGTAGACCCTGTGACTACGTGATGCTACTGCAGAGGGCAACTGTTAAGGGGAGAGACAACTGCATGAGGTTAATGAGAGAGCACGTCTGAACATGTCTGTCAGAGGGTTGCTTATAATTCCTGACTGTTGCAAACTACTTTTTCATCAAAAGGGAACTGAATAATAAATGGTGGTGCATTTTCATCGTGAAGTATCGCACTGATGTTGAAACCAAGCATTGGTGAAAGAGGGCATTGTGAAGCGATTAAATATAATTGGCCTTGGAACAAGACACCCAAGGTTTGAGTCTTGAGTTCTTTTTTCTTTTCTTTTTAACCACTTACTAGCTGTGTGCTCTGAGAATTTAATCTTTTAATCTATCCCTTTTGCTATTAGTAAAAACAGAGCTAATAGCCGTAAGCCATAGTGAGAGAACATTTACCTAGCTATGGTTCTATGCGAGTTGAATGAGTGAATAGTGATGGCTCCTTTTTAGCTCTCACACAAATGACAAAGGCAACAAGAGAATGTTCTAGAGTGTTTTCAGTATTGAGAGTGACTCTGTTTAAGTAGGATTCAGGGGATATTAGTTTATTTCCACCATATTGTACTTTAGTGTAGAAATACGTGTATTTATGATGTGCTATGTGATACATTTAAAAAAGTATTACATTTATTTAAAGAAGAAATGACAACGATTTCAATGCCCTCTTTCTATTATTTTGACTAAGACTCAGCCCACTACTGGCAGGGGGCCTTGAGGTCACTGACTAGAAACTGAGTGTCAGCCAAGCCTGGAATCTCAATGTACCTCAGCAGGGGACTGGGGCTCTAGCGGAAGTCAGGCATCAGCTCAGGTAACCATGGTAACCACAATCAAAGAGCAAGGAGTTTTTAAGGATGAAAGTGTTTTCTGTAACTAGGACCAAAAAAAGGAGAAGCTTTTAATTTTATATATATTTTTGACAGTTATTATTTTTTCTCCATCAGTAAAGTTCCAGAGCAAGAATTTCAGTCTTTGAGTCATAGCCACAAACACCCAGATGAGCTGACAGAGGAGCTCTTTCTGTAAATGCTCTTCTTGACAGGACTTCCCTCTCTCATGACCTGTAGACCCTGTGGAAATTGTTGAATAAGTCTGTTGAAAGTGTGGTATCCAATGAGTGCTACCTCCTTCAGAGTAGCATTAGTGAATCTGAGTGATTTGGGAGTTGCTTTGTAGCTTAGATGCAGGGGGGAAGCAAAGTTTTAGTTTCTAGCAGGTCTGTCTAGTGACAGGTGTCCTTATTTATATGCAGGTGTCATTTTGGAAGACTTGTGATCATTAGAAATGATTTATTTTGAACCTCAAATCTTCCTTTCTAGAATTTCTACCAACTGATTCTAATTCTAGGTCAGAGTCAACACTTGAAAGTCTTAATTACTTTCCTCCTCCCAAGGCCTTTAAATAGATAAAGTCCATTTCATGGCCATTTTGGGGAAGTGATATTTGTTTATTGTCACTGGTGGGGACCTCAGAAGTCCTAATACTAAGTATTAAGTACTTTATATCCAGTACTAAGGATGTAAAGACAAATCATAGCTCCTGTCTTTCATAGGATTGTTTAGAAAATGGATGAACTGTCTCCTCATCTTCTCCTATAGATGCTAACAACAGATCAAGAAACTAAATATTTTAGTTGCTTGTCTTTTTGATGTAGCTACTCTTCACAAACTTAGGTGTGCCTCTGAGTTTTCTGGCTCTCTTGAGGTAATCACTTGCTCTGCTGTTGCTTATTCTCACTTGTGGTGTGATGGTTTGTTTTCAGGCGCCTCTCATTTCTCCTTTGGGAGTAATAAGGATGTGCTGTTTACCCACTGATTTGCAAGTGCTTGGCCTTCTCTGGGACTTGATCAGTGTTATGTGCTGGTGTGTCTGACACCAAGGTCAGGATGACAGGGCCCATATCTATGGCGCCCCTGCTAGTGCAGCCTAAAAGGCTTAGTTTCTTGATCTGTTATCAGTGTCTTGGTTAGTTTGGGCTACTACAACAAAGCACCATAGACTGGAAGGTTCATACAACAGGTATTTAGCTCTCCTCGCTGTGGAGGGTGAAAGGCCAAGATTAAAGTGCTGGTAGAGCCTCTGTCTGGGTTGAGGTTGTCTTTCTGGCTTGTAGACTTCGCCCTTGCCCTGAGGCCTCCCAAGATGGAGAGAGTCGGGGTCTCTCTTATAGCAGCACCAGGCCCACCATGAGCCACACTCTCAGGACCCATCTGCACCAAACCCCTCCAAAAGCTGCCTGTTTTTGAGCATCAGGTTGGGTGGACAGTGTTTAACACTAAGATTTAGGGTGGGAGCAGTGAGGCCAGAACAGTAAGCTTGTGGTTCAGCCATTCACCAACTCAAGTTCTTATTTACTGAGCTGTCACAGAACCTTGAGAATCCAGCCAGAAACTCAGAGTGACTTCTATAGCCATCCCCATCTTTCCAATACAGAAATTTCAATTCTCATAATGCTATCCTACTGAGAGTTGAGATGTTAAACATAGTTAACAGTCAGATGTGGAGTGGGATGATCTAGTCCTAAAGCAAGTGAGAGCTAGCAGAAGTAGTGTTTTGAATTCAGGGAACTGATAGCATGTCAGGCTGGGCCTCCCTCCTCATGGGTTTATGAGACATAAATGTCCCTATTCCCTGATGAGGAATGATCTCGCCTGGTGGGGAGAAGAAGCAGCCTCTTAGCAGGTAGGGAGGTTCTCAAATCCCCAGATGGCACCTGGGCCATATCTATATCCACTTGCTTGGGTACCAGTTAGTGACTATCTGCTGTCTTCTCTACCTGTGTTCTGTGTTGCTGCAGTATGGGAACAAGGCCTAGAGAATGGAAGTGGAGACAGCCCTGGAGCAGCTGCCTGCATGACCACAAGCATGCTGGGAAATGTGAAGATCCAGTGGTTCTAGTGCATGTCCCAGAAGGCTTGGCTGTCTAATAGGTCTCCTGCAAAGACAGTGGTCTCCTGCATGAGGGAACCCTGCAGCCTCCCCCTGGAGCCCAGAGCAATGGGGAAAGAACAGACCCAGCAAGGTTTTCTTCATGGGACCTGTGCAGCAAGGGGCTGTGAAGGCTACTCTCCCTCACAACGATGCACAAATGTGTTCCTGAGAGTCTACACAAAATTCCCACCACACAGGCTGAGGTGTGGGTTGGGGGGTGGAAAGAGAACCAAAAAAGCCAAAAGAAAGGGGTAGGGTGTTTGACTACAGGCAATTGCTGGTGGCAGGGACACCCAGGCGATCTCTCTCCATTTTCCTGCCCTCATACCACAGCTCTGAGAGCTGCGGAGAGTGGGATAGAGTAGAAGGATCCAGTGGGCCCAAGTCTACCCATCCTGCAGCAGGAGGCTTTTTTTTTTTTTTCTCAAGAGCTAAAATGAAGACAAACCTTTAAGAACTAGAATTATTTTAATATTTGAGAGTGACCAAGACCTGATGGACTGGAATAGAACATTAGTAAAATTTCTCTCTGCAGCACCAGCAAAGGAAATGTTTGGCATACAGCCTTCTGGATCAGAAAAGCAACTGAAGAAAGTGGAAATTCTGTGTTTATACCATTGATGAGGATGACCACCAGTCTATCAACTTTTTTGGTATATTGGTAAACAGTTGAGTCTATGACACTGTACAATCATGCTAAACTACTAGGATGGAGCATTGCTTTCCTTTTAATTTTTTTTTTTTTTTAAATTCCTGAAAGTCATCTGGTCTGGTTGTCTTTTGACTACATGTGTGCGGTATGTTAACGACATGGAAAGAAAGGATTTATTTAAGGGAAGCTTAAATCAGTGTAAGATTATCAAAGGTGTAAGACTGAGAGATCCAGCCAACTGTTATGAATGAGGATCATTAAGAATGAATGACTTGTAACAAACTGGATTAATTTAGGAATGTGGGAGAGTCAGAAAAGCCATCCACCCACCCACTCACTCATCGACCTATTGGTCATCACCGTCTCCCTGTATTCCTCTTTTAGAATTTTTTTTTTTTGTCTTTTTGAGACAGGGTCTCGCTATGCAGTTTAGGTTGGCCTTGAGCTCACTTTTGTAGCCCAGGCTGGTCTAGAACTCACACGGATCCTCCTGCCTCAGCCTTCTGAGTGCTGGGATTACAGGCGCGCGCCACCACGCCTGGCCTCTTTTAGAATTTTTAACAGATGAATACATCTTGAACTTTGACTTATTTTCTGCGTCTGCCACGACACCTTACATTCCAAAGAACACAGCCAGGTCTACCGGATTCATCGCTAGATCTCCATTACCAGTTCAGTGGTGGGCATGTGGCAGGCATTCACCAACATTTTTAAAATGAATGAATAAATGCATGTTGGATGGTGATCATCCAAAGAATGTTCTTCAAATTGTGAGCTTGTGGCAGCCTGCATGTCCTTTTGGTTCCAGTTGGGCAGCTGCATCTCATTTTCCCTATTCTCTGCTGCTGCTCTCAGAGATTTCCCAGGACATCACTCTTTCCAGCTGCTGCTGTCATTAGACAAGTTACTGGTAGTTCTTGGTAACTTGGCAGGGAAATGGCATCTTCCCAATTTCTCATAATCCTTGGACAGGCTGCTCAGTTTTCTTCAGAAAAAAAAAAAAAAAAAAAAAAAAAAAAGAGCAGCAGTCAGACATGATTGCTGGAAGCAACAGGAAAATATTCTGAAAACAAATGTGGCCTCAGGAAGTGCCTACATGGTGGCTTCATAGTCCTTTTAATGTGCGCTGGGATTAGGTGAATGAAATCTTGGAATTTGCTCATCATGGAAGCATTTCTCCTCTCACAGGGTAGAGGTGCAGCTTTGCTGACAGGCAGAGGAAGCAACAGGTGGGCTTTCCCAGGAGCACATGAGTGTGTGTTTATATGCAAATACAGAGTGAGTGGTGGGTGGGCAGAGGTGAGACAATGGCCAAGGAGAACAGGGTAGTGCTGGTGTAAGTGGGGGGATTTTCTTTTGCCATCAACAGGGTCTTTGACCCACAAATTGGCTTCATATTTAAGGCCACACATTCAGGAAATCAGCCATCTTCTCCCTCTTTTTGCCATGCAAACATGTCACCTGGCGCTCTCAACTTGCATCTGTGGACAGCTTTGCTCTATATTTTCCCCTTCTGTTCAATTTGGGATTTTGGCACGATGGACTGAAGTTTAAAAGCAGTGCTCCAGCTGTCCCCTCTACATCTACTCCTACTGAATTATCTTCAAATTGCTCACTTGCAAGGCTTTCTTTAGATCTTGCTAAACAGAGTTTCCAGGCAACTGTTCTGATATGGAACCATGTATTAGGCACCTGCTGCCAGCATTCCTGTGTTAGTGAATGTCTGTCTTCTAGGCTTTGAATCTCGTGGTTGGGGAGTGACCAGCTGTCCCTGGATGGAACTGAGAATCAATGGAGACTCTTGATGGGTTTGGTTCCAAGCCAAGGAATGTACACAGCTTGTACCAGCCAAGTCCTTTATGTTAGTGGGGAACACTCACACTGATAGAACGGTTTTAAAATTATGAATCCTTTGTTACCAACATTTATCATATCTGAAGTACAGCATTTCTTGATTTTCTTGGCTACCAGGTATCAAGTTACAAAGTAGGTAGAGGCAAACGTGGTATGTGAGAGGCAGATAACTGTATTCATATCTGCTGCCAAAAATTATTCCTGGGAAGGGTGGCTCTGTTAGGAAAGCATCAGGACAAATCATTCTGGGAGGAAACAGGGAGCACAGAGGACTCACTGGGGTCAGGGTGACCAAAGAGAGAGTGCAGAGCCATGCAGTGCACACAGATGCTCAGGAATAAGGGGGTGAAGCTGGCGTGCTGCCCCCTGGCGGTGGTAAGGAGGTCACAGAGAGGATGCATGCTTTGTTTGGAGGGGCTTTCATTTTATTTACTTTTATCAGTACATGTTTATAGTGTACTACAGTCATACAGTCATGCTGGCAGCTGGTTCATGGACATTACATATCTTAATTGCTTTCAAAATCCTTTTTTTAAACCTCTACCTCTTCGTCCCCTTCCCCAAGTTACTATAATTTATCTTTTATTTTCCTCTTTGAACCATTTATACTTTGAATTTCTTATATAAGGTGCTTTTATTTATTTATTATTAATTAATTAATTAATTAATTTACGTTATGGCCAGCTCAGGCTGTTCTGGAGGTGGGGCTGGCACAGCATGGGTGCCAGGGGTCCACCGCGGTCCCTGCACTTGCTTAAGCTTGCCTGAGCAGGTGCTTTAGATGGCTGAGGTATCTTGCTGGCCCTTATAAGGTGGTATTGAAACTTGCATATCTTATTTATTTTACTTCACAGTGTGGCTTGGTTACATCCATTTATCTGCAAATGCCTCAGATTTGTTCTTTATGACAGAGTGGTGCTCCATGGTGTTAGTTACTTTTCTCTCATTGTTGAGACAAAATATTTGATGTGCAAAATTAAGGAAGGAAGGGTTTATTTAGCTCACAGTTTGTGGGGTTTGCAGTCCATAATAAGCTGCCTCCATAGCAGGGTAGCATAACAGAGGGGCAACAATTCACAGAGGAAGACAGTATCAAAAACTGGTAGCTCTCATACCATCTCTGTGCCTTCCTTTTGCACAGGCTCGGGATGGGCTCCTTGCTGAGTCATTTAGTTAAACTTCTAAAAGTCTCAAGTTGACATAATACATCAACATCCTGGAGCTTAAACAGCCTCCACAGGACATGCCCTATACACTCTAGGGTGCAGAACTGCTGAGTTACTTAAGCTTCTAAGCTTCCCAAGTTGATACAGTGTACAACCATTAAATTCATCATTCATAATTACTGCAGTTTCTTTGTTCATCTGTTGATGGGCACATAGGCTAAATTTAGCATTTATAAGTTGTGCTACTGTAAACATGCATGTGCAAGTATCATTGTAATCCGTTATCTTTAACTATCTTAATAAAGTACTGGGTCAAGTGGAATTTCTACTTTTAGATTTTTTTCTTTTCTGGATTTTTTCATTAACTTTTTGAAAATCAGTAATTATACAGCATATTAAAATTATAAACAAATATTAAAATGTGAAAGATATAAGATGTAGACAAAGTGAATTTTAGAGAAATATTTCTGAAATGAATGCATAGTATGAGATTAATCTTAGAGTGTACATTGTAAATAAATTATTTACAAACCTAAATGAATATAACAATAAAAATTGTCTAAAATAAAAATGATGAAAGAATTTACAGATCAGTCATATAGTTCACTCTGTGCCAAAATCAAGGAACTTATATTCATATAATTAGAATTCTCAAGATAGAAAGGGGTAGGCAATAAATATTTAAAGATTTAAGATTTCTAAATTTAGTTGAAATTATAGTAACATGTTTCCAAGAAAAATGAACCTTTTGCACAAGAAATATGAATAAAATCATACCAAGATATAAAAAAATTAATTTATCTGAAACTAATTGTAAAGAACAAGAACATTAAAGCATATATACAAAAAATTAGCTAGAGAGGAGCAAAATTAAAAAGCATCTTATTCCATATTAGGAAAAAAAGAACAAGTGGATGAGTAGACTAATTAACTCAAAGGACTAACGAAGAAAACTGCCTTCATTACATTTTAAACTTAGCCAACATCCCTTTGAAAAGTACAAGTAAAATATTTTCTAGTTATACAAACTCGATATATTATAATACCTCCAAACATAGTATATAGAAAATAACACAGACCATAATTCAGGCAAGAGAAGTTGCTGTGTGGTCCTGGATAAAGAATAAAGAGCTCTCAAAATGATAGTTATGCAGGACTATGTAAAATACAATTATATTAGATGAATTCATTTAAAATGTCATTGAAGATTTCTCCAAAACAATATCAATCTTATATCAGGTTATATACATATTTTTGTGTGTGTGTGTGTGTGTGTGTGTGTGTGTGTGTGTTCAAAAGACAAGGAAGAAGTAATATAAAGTCAATGGAAAAATGGCAATATACTTTTTAAAGTTTCCAATACTAGGAGACAATATCATACCATGTCTTATAAGTAGATTGTAAGTTGAAGATACAGTATAAATCATAAAACAAAAATTAAAATTAAACAATATGAAGAAATTAATTAAATATTAATTAAACATTAAATTAAATATTTCAAAACAAAGTTCCAGAATGAAAATTAAATCATGAGTCCAACTAAGAGGCCAGAATGTTGTGTATCATACATATGAATCTTTGATTAATTCAGAGTGCATACATAGTATTTGAATAGGTTAACATATACAAAAATATCAACTGAAGGAAAGTTTTCATGATAGTAAAGAATTATGAAGAATGAAACATAGCATAAAGATTAGAATGCAAATATATGGCCAGAACTTCTAATAGTTGGGGGATAGGATTTCACACAAAGTTCTAGTATGTTGTGGAAATAAGTAGTGTCCATGATGCTTACTGGTGGCTAGGTGTCACTTGTGGGACTGAGCTACTGCTATTTCCTTGATATCCACCCTGTCAACTCAGACAGAATCATGACCCATAGGGTGAAGGAGAAGTTCATTTGTAAAATGTGATGATGAAAATATTTTGCTGCTGTGTATAAAAGAATAATTGAAAGATTGATGTTGTATAAATCTTTTTCTCCTGTGTTAAATTGCTTGCCCTATTTGGTGGGTTCTTTTTATTCTCACTCATGGAGTCACGGTCCTTGTAATCCCACTCTAGAATATCATTTAGTAGTCTGTGTAGGATTGGCTTTGTCATCATGAAATTCTTTAGTTGTTCTTTGTCCTGAAAGTATTTCACATCTCCATTATACTTGAAAGAGTTTTGCGGGATGTACCAGTCTGGGTTGGAACTTGTTTTCTTGCAAGACTTGCAGTACTTTGCTCCTTGCTCTTCTTGACTTGATGATTTGTAAAGAGAAATCTGCTGTGGTTCTGATGGATTTTCACATTTTCTTAAATGTGATCTGTTTCTTTTCTTTAGTGGCTTTTAGTATACTTTTCCTGTGCTGAATTTCTGGGATCTTGATTATTATATGTCTGCATGTGGTTTTAACTGGGTTGATGTTATTTGTAGTTCTACATGCTTTGGTTACCTGCATGTCAGATTGTTTCCCCTTATTTGGGAAGTTTTCTGATGTTACTTCTGCTGATATTCTTTTTATATCATTTGTATTGACTCCGTTCTCATTGATGCTTATTAGTCTTGTGTTGTTCATCTTTGCATCATCTTGTAGATGCTATATTATTCTTTCTTGCATCATAGTTGTTTTTAAGAGATCTTTTCTTACCTGTTCACTAGCTGCAACAGTGTCTTCAAAGTCTGAAAAACTATTTTCACTTTTCTTGAGATGGTTTTGTTAGCTTGTGATTGAGGTTTTAATTTCCTATGTAGCACACTGCATATGTTTCATGAATTCCACTTCTTTCCCATATTGCTCAGTCAAGGATTCCATCATTTTTCTGTTCCCCTATACTTTTTTTTTTAAATCAGTGTCTTCTTTAGAAGCATTTAGTACTTCTTTCATTATAATTATTTCTTTTTTGTTTCAGAAATTATTTCTAATCTGATTTTCTGTACACCTTTCTGCAGTTGTTTCTTTACTGCAGATGCTATAATCTCAGAGATTTCAGGTGTGTGATTTCCAATTTTCCTATGCTATTGTGTCCTGTATTTGTTCTGGGTGGGTTTGGGGCCTGAGAGTGCATTTTGCGCCTTCTCTTTGTCATTTTGTATTGGTCTGTCTTCTGATCTTTGAGCTTTGGTAGAGTTCTTACCTTAGCACTAGGTCTGGATCTATTAAGTTCAAAGTAGTCCAGGTGTGTGTGGATTAGGTCTGGCTGCTGTGCTCCACTTCTTCCTGTTCCAGCCCTTGGAACTGAACCCACTATGCCACTCTGGCAAGATGTTCTGCTCCTGGATCAGCTGGGTGGGTCTTGTCTCTCGTCTCTCTGCAGGGAGTTTTGCCACAGGGTTCCACATGGGGCCTGTCTGGTGGATATAGTTCCACTCACATGTCAGGCCTTGGTGCTGGTTTATTTGAGTTTCCAGTGGGCCTCCAGTGGTCTCACTCACACACCAGGCCTGGGCTCTGGCTGGAATGGGGATCTGGGACCACCTGGGTAGTCTCACTCATATGCTGGGCCTGGGTGCTGGGTTGAATCTATGTTTAGTTTTTAGAAGACTCTCCACATTGCTTTCATAGTGTTTGTATTAGACTACATTCCTGCCAATAATGCAGATGGGTCCCCTTCTCCCCACATGATCACTAACATTTGTTTTTATTTTATTTCTTGATTCAGTCATTCTTTCTAGAGTAAGATGAAATCTTAGTGTTTTATTCATGAGCATTTCTCAGATGACCAACAATGCTGGGTTTTTTTTTGTTTGTTTGTTTTTACATATTAATGGGCTATTTGTACTTCTAAGAAGTGTTTGTTTATTTGAGATGCCCATTTTATATTGGGTCTTTTAATTCTCAAGGTTCTAATTCTTTGAATTCTTTATATATTATAGATGTTAATCCTCTGCCCAAGGTATAGCTGGAAAACTTTTTTCTTTGGGGTGAAAATATTTGAAATACTTTCTTCTAGATTTTAATAAAGAAATCAAACATTATCACTAGTCTGTAAATCCCAAATTATTTTATTTTATTTTATTTTTAGTCTTTTATGCATTTGGTACAGAGTCTGCAGAATCTCACGACATAGACTGGACTCATAGTGCTGGGATTCCTCACTGTGTTTTCAGCCTCCCAAGTTCTGGGATTGCAGGGGCTTGTAGCCACACCCAGTCTCAGTCACTGTCTCAGTGGGCTCTGGAGGTGGGGCAGGCATGGCAGGCCAGGGATCAAAACTCTGGCCCCTGAATCTGCCTAAGCAGATTTTTTTTTTATTTTAAAAAGAAAAAAGCATTAAAAAAAATACAGAATTTCAAAACAAGAAGATAGGAAATTAACAATGGATATTATATTGCATACTCTGGTCTTCAAGATAGTTCTCAGATCATCAGATATAGACTTGCAAAATTGATCAAACAATATAAGCACAATTGTTCCTTTCAGTGAACTAATGGAAATTAATGGTATAATTATCTTGGCTATCTTTTGTTTTTTATTTATCTTTATTGCTTTTAATAAGAAATAACAATAAAATAGTTTTAAAACATGTTAGTAGTACATTCGCAATAATTGACACACTGCATATTGTTGTCCTCACAGTAGTTATACAGAGCACAGGGTGTAGACATGATAAATTTTCTGATTGATATTGGTAAGGAAAGAAAAAAAGAAAAAAATTTCTTCTCCTTGAACTGAAAGGAAATAGTTATATACATAGTCCAATGTTCCATAATTGTATTGGGTTACAGGTGAAACTGGCAATGCTGGAGGCTGTTGATTTAAGTCTCTTATAGCTCATCATACTGACCTAGCTCTGTGTTTTATGTCTCATAATTAAGCTTTTCCACTGGTTGATCAAGGGGAAGTTAAAGCAAGACTTATAGAATGAAACATTCATCTTTTGTATCTTCCAAGGTCAAATCCCCTCAGGCTTAACTTTGGAACCATGTACAGTGCTTTGTAGAACTGTGTCATTGTCAGCCATCTGGATGAGTCAAGGTCATTGCTTGACCAGTTTGCTTTCTGTAAAAGCCTGAGAGAATATTTTTTCTCTAGGTGACTCTCCTTAGACACACTGTACTTCATTTATCCCTTTCCTCTGAGTATCTTGTGTTTATATTATTTTCATTTTTACTGCCTTTCATGTTGCTCCTCAAATTTAATTTTAGCAGAAAAATTTCTAGAGTTTTAAATTACACTGGGTTACCTCTTTGGGACTTATACTTTCACTCACTTAATATTTATATCTTTATTTTTAATATTTTTAATTTGATATCTTCAAGAGATTATGGTAGACTTTTTTGAGAAAGGGAATCACTTCATTGTTCAGGCTGGTTTTGAACTTACTATGTAGCTGACGCTGGCATCGATCTCATGGTGATGCTTCTGTCTCAGCCTCAGTGCTGGGATTATGCCACTGCATCCAACTGTAGTCATGTTAAACTTTCATCTAACTTCCTTTTTTCAGTGGCTTATCTTTCCCTAAGTAGTAAAGAATTTTGCTTTTTCCAAAAAGTACTCTAGCCATTGTTTTTGGCTTCTGAAAGGTAACGTGTCATAGTTGTTAAAATATCTTCATTTGTCAGGGGTGCTGGATGCAATAAGTCTCAAGTAGAAAGTGGGCCACATGTGATAGTTTTAGGGTAGAAGATAGCTGTGCCGTAAACATCAACATTAGGTTACAAAGTATCAGTCCACTTGGTCACTGTGTAGCATATTCTACGAACCAAAGACAGTCCAAATGCTCTCCCTTAGGACTTGTGCTTTCAACTCAAACCTCTCTCCCAGGGCCTTCAGGACCTGACAATTTGAGGGGCAATTGATTCCCTGACAATGTCCCTCTGACCTGAAATAAATCTGCCTCCAAATCCTGGGTGTCATTTGTGGTTTCTGTGATGTAGCGCTATGAATGTGGCTTAAATACCCTGCTTGCCTCTTTCTTAGGATATAATGAAAGGTGTCTCCCAATCCTGTTCTTCCTTCATTCTAAACCTCCTGATTTTTAGCAGGGCATGCACTCCCTACACAAAGACATTATCAGCCTCTTTTATTAAAGCTGTTTTGCAGAATTCATTTGTGTGATCAGAAAGTAACTCTGTCTTGATTAAGCCACTGTATTTTGTGGTTATTGTGACAAGCATGGGACTTAACTGAGCCATTATCCATCCCAGATAACCACCTGCTGGGAGGCTTTTGTAGTAACTGATGTTGATTGGATAGAAATAAACAGTCGAGTGATAGATGTTCTTCTTGTCCAACTAGAATATTTAAATAAACCATGTGTGAAAGCACTCTGGAAGACCAATATGCTAAGCTACATAAGGATTAAAGTTACATAAAGATGGGCAATTTTTTAGGTGACTATAAATCTTTTCTTTTTTACTTACTTTATCCGTCTGTACTAGAACTTTAGTTTTTACCTACCATCACAAAGTCTCATTTTGTCTTTAAATATCTGATAAGTTAAAACCTTTCTACACAGGCATGGTAGCACACACTTATAATCACAGCACTCAGGATTGTCATGAGTTTGAGGACAGCCTGGCTTCTTAGCCAGTTGGAGTTTCCTGGACTACATAGGAAGTCCCTGTCAAACAAAACAGAACAAATAAAAGAAAAAAATTCTCAAAATGGTCTCCTAGTCTTACCTTCATTGTGCTTCTCTTGTTTTCCTTGTACCGTTATACTTTTTATTTATTTATTTATTTATTTATTTATTTATTTATTTATTTATTGTCTTATTGAGACAGGGTCTCACTATGCAGTTGAGGCTGGCCTTGAGCTCACTTTTGTAGTCCAGGCTGGTCTCGAACTCACATTGATCCTCCTGCCTCAGGCTCCCGTGTGCTGGGGTTACAGACATGCACCACCACGCCCGGCTACCATTAGACTTTTAAAAAGAATGCTACCACCACGTCCTGTGCTTCTGTGATATTTCTATCTACTACTGTAGATAAAAGTTCATAGCTAAGTGTATCCTTCCTTTGAAACTCTTCTTTCTCAAACGTGCCTTTCTAACAAGCCTGTGATCATTGACTTTAGTACCTTCTGTGAACACTCCCAATGTTGCATTCCATCCTTTGAGTCACTTCTGCTCTTATTCAAAATATTCCTCTCTTCAACACCATCCCCGTATACTTTCTCAATTACTATGTGGTCATATACAGTCAGTCTTCAGGTACTCCAGATTCACATAATTAACACTGTAAGACGCTATCAGTGAATATATGCAAGACATTTTCAATTAACACATCATAATATAATTGAGTGATTAATATGAAAAACCCCACAAGTAAAAGTCATTCAGAAATACACATATCAAACATAACAGTTTCGCAAAGTGAATCAGTGATATTAGAAAATGGAAAAAAGAAATCATTATAATTAATTGAATTTCTCTGAGGAATATGAAAGCTTAACTAAAAATACTATCCGCATAATGCAACCACTAAACAACAACAACAACAACAACAAAACCATGCCCACTCATTAGAAGGAAAAAGAAAGAAAGAAAGAAAAAAGAAGGAAAGAAAGTAAAGAAAAATGATACAATGAAACACCTATTCCAGGTACCAAAGCTTCTCAGCAGCTTAATTAAACACATTTTCTAAAACTACAGCAAATGTTCTTGATGGTGAAGTTACAAAGGTCATTCCATTTACAGAAAAGAACAGAAATTGTCACAGATCTTATCTGGAGTGAAAACCCGAGTCCACAAAGTAGAGTAAGAAAATGAAGATAAATAAAATATAAGAACACAGCTTTAAAAAAAAAAACTGCCTCTGTCAGACAATATAATTTGTACAAGGAAAGTCCAAAAGACTGCATAAATCATTACATATACCAGTGCAACAAAAAAAGGAAGGAAACTACCCAGGAGGCAGCATATAATCATTAAAGGTAATTTCATTCCCTTCCTACCTATTTGGTTCCATCTTTTCAGATTCCAGCTATTTACACTTGCAGGGCAACTTTCTCCTATATAAATACTATGGTTTATGTTAGCTTCATTCATATCCATTCTGTGTCTGCTAAGATTTCTAGAAGTTTTTATTTTGATTTAGGTTTAAGAAATTTAAGAATCCTTACACACTTTAGCAGATAACTTTAAAACTATTTTAAGTGACTTTTACTAAATTGAGCCTCATTAGTCCCCAAATTCTCTGAACAGCAAATCATCACTCCTGGGTACTGACTAACATGAGGAGTGAGTCAACCATACTATCTGTCTGTCTGTCTGTCTGTCTATCTATCTATTTATTTATTATTTTACAATAATTAATATGTTGCATGGGGGCCCGGCAGGATGGCTCAGTGGTCTAAAGCGCCTGCTTAGGAAAGCTTAGGCGGCTGCAGGGACCGTGGTTTGATCCCCGGCACCACATGCTGCGCCAGCCCTGCCCTCAGGGCAGGCTAAGCAGGCCGTAAAAATAAATAAAGAAACAAACAAAAGTTCTGAAAGAAGAAAAAAAAATTCTTAAAAAATATATATATTGCATAATGTTTTCATCATAATTGTTCAGAGTACAGATGCAGACATGATTTCTTGTCTAAACATCATTAGTACAGAACTTTCTTTTCATTGCACAAAGAGAAAGTAGCTGTATATTTAGTCTAACAGTCCATAACAGTAGTGGACTGTCAGCTCATCTGACATTGTTGAAAACTGTTCACTTGAGCCTTTTGCAACTCAGCATATTGATAGGGCTTTCCTTTTTATACCTTGTGGTTAGACATTTCTGCTGGGTGGTGAAGACCAAGATAAAGCAAGACCTATGTTACAAAAAAATATGTAATTTTATATCTGACAAAGTCAGTCAGGTCCCCTCAGGGTTTACTCTGAAACCATGTACTGTGGTTTGCAGAGCTTTTATCAGTGTCAGCCATGTGGATGAATCACAGTCATTGTTTGACCATTTTTTGCTCTCTGTGGAAGGCTGAAAGATTGTTTTCTCTCTAGGTGACTCTCCTTAGGTACACTGTACATCACTGATCACTTTCCTCTGTGGGCCCATAATCTCCTTGAAGAGAACATTTGGGGCTCCACTGAGTTATATGCTGTTACAATACAGGTTCTTTTATGTCCTGTATTCTTACTTTGAAGGGCTAGAGACAAAATATTGGCTATACTTGAATCCCTTCTTTTTCTGTAATTATTTGTACTGCCAACATAAGTTGTTAACGATCCAGAAGAGAAGCTTAATGATATTTATTATTCCTTATAATTTAGGCACTTGAGCCTAACATGACTATCTTTCTGAATATCAAACACCCTAGTCAGAACACAAAACAGGTACTTTCCATCTACTGTTGATATTCTAAACTCTTTTTTTTTGTCTTTTTTTTTTTTTGAGACAGGGTCTCGCTATGCAGTTGAAGCTGGTCCTGAGCTCACTTTTGTAGCCCAGGCTGGTCTCGAACTCGCACCAATCCTCCTGCCTCAGCCTCCCAAGTGCTGGGATTACAGGCGTGTGCCACCACACCCGGCAAGATATTCTAAACTTTAAAACCCACATAGAGTGTAAAAAAAAGAAAAGAACAATTATGCATTTTGACACAGAATTTTAGGAACTCAACCATCTACAAAATTGCAGTGTTACACATCTTTGGCCATTTTCCCTTGTCTCATACTCTCTTTTATTGCTCTCTTTTTTTCTTTCTTTCTTTTTAAGAAAACATTTTCTTGAGAGAGTGTATAGCAATAATCAATATGATATTAGAAGCAGTGCATAATTAGAAGACCAGAGTGGTAGGTATTCCAGGCATAGTTTTAGTATTACACAGTGAATATGCTTAATTCACAGATAGCAGTACATATTGCTAGCCAGGTTATAAATTCTATCAATTATCTGCTAGTTTTCAAAACCTATTGGAGATTAGAACCATTGTCTGAACCATCTTTTGTATATAAATGCATGGCTTTGTCCTTATCATGTTTCCTAATTTTTCTCCTAGCTCTCTCTTGATTGTTTAATCCTTAAATTCTCACTTTCTATTGAACTATATTATACCTTTCCATTGTTATTTTTTCTTTTGAATTCTTATATTAGGGAGACTATATTATATTTAAGCATGTAGGTCTGATTTATTGCACTTATGAATATATGTTCAAGATACATTCACTTATATATGATTTGCCATTCTTTATAGCTGAGTAATATTCCATTGTATAAAAACACCACATGTTTTTCAACCATTCTTCAGATGATGGGTATTTTGGTTGTTTCCAAGATTTGGCTATCACAAATTGTACTGCTATAAACATAATTGCATGAATATCACTATAAAATGATGTTTTCAGTTCTTCTGGGAAAATTCCCAGTAGGGGGATGGCTGGATTGAATGAGATTTCCAGTCCTAGTTTTTTTTAAGGAGCCTCCTCACTGATTTCTATAATAGTTGCACCATTATGCATTCCAACTAGCAGTGGAATACCGTCCGTTTTTCCCCATAGCCTTTACATTATTTGTTGTTTGTTAATTTTCTTATGACAGCCATTCTTACTGGGATGAGATGGTATCTAAGTGTTGTTTTAATTTGCATTTTATGAATGGCTAGCGACGTGGAGCATTTCTTCACATATTTATAAATTTCTAGTATTTCTTCCTCTGAGAAGTGTGTGTCCATGTCAGATGTCCATTTCTGGATTAGATCTTTAAATTTTGGGACCCGAATGGTTTTTAGTTCTTTATAAATTCTAGATAGAAGACTTTTGCCTGAGTACTTGTTAGTTAAGGTTTTTTTCAAAACTTGTGAGTTCTCTTTTCACTTTGTTGGTAATTTCTTTTGGCATGAAAAACATCTCAGTAAGAGGAGGCCCAGTCATCTAGGTGGGTGTGGCTTGGGTCTGGCTGCTGAGCTCCACGTTTTCCAGTTACAGCCCTTGAAGGTGAACCTGCTTTTCCACTCTGGCAAGATGTTCTGTTCCTGCATAAGCTGAATGTGTCTTGTCTCTAATCTCTCTGCCATGAGTTCTTCAGCAGTTTTCCACAGTGAGCCTGTCTGATGGATGAAGTTCCACTCACAGTTTGGGCTTTGTTGCTGGCTAATGAGTTTCTGGTGGGCTCAGGGGAGTCTCACTCACACATTGGGCTTTGTTGCTGGTTTGAATGAGTGTCCAGAAGGCCCAGGGTGGTCTCACTCATGTGTGGGGTCTCGTTGCTAGTTTGAATGAGTTTTCATTGGGCCCAGGGCAATTTCACTGAGAAGTGTTCTGTTTACTCCAATTATGAGATTTTAATGAAATTACCCAGAAAGTTCTCAAGCAGCTAAAGGTACTGAGCACAGGTTTGGCTGCAGAGTATGTTTCTAAGAATGTGAGACTGAAAATCCCAAGATCATTTTCTTTTCTTGATGCTAACATCCTGCACACAAAGACAAAATCCTAATCCTCAATCATAGCCTAGGGGTTAGTTACTGTTCCATGCACACTGGCCCCAACTAGCTGTCTTGAATTACTTGTCATTTGTCCTGAGTGATAAGTAAAGAGATAGCTTATAAACAAGAGGACATGAATAATACATCTAGTAGCTGCTATATGATGCAAAGACTAATCTAAGTTTAGTTAGAATTGATCAAAAATTGTAAGATAGCACAAAAGACATAAAAAGCTACTTCTAGAAATAATAGCAGAAAACTTTCCAAAAATGGGAAAATAATTTAAGATACAGATAAGAGAGGCATGTAAAACCAGAGATAGCCATGAGCAGTAAAGGATAACCTCAAGAGATATAGTCAAAATAGCAGAACTTCAAGACAGAATTTTAACTCTGTTAGTAAGAATCAATGACAAATTCATAAGAGAAAACTCATCAGAACTACAGCAGACTTCTCAACACAAACCTTAAAGGCAAGGAAATCTTGGAATGAAGTGTTTGAAGGCCTAAAAGAAAATAATTCCCAACCTTGGCTGATATATCCTGCAAGACAGATTCTCTTTGTATATCGATGGAGAAGTAGGATATTGTCATGATAAAGAATACCTAAATATATCTAAGAAAATTAGATATCCTTAATATCTAAGAAAACCATTATGATAAATCAACTGTCAGCATCATATTGAGTAGGGGAAACCTGAAATCTTCCCCTGAACAATCAGAAATAAAACAAGGATGTCCTCTACCACCGCTTATTTTTAACATAGTTTTCACAATAGCCAGATAAGTGAAACAATAAAAAGGTTCTATATACACAGGAAGTGAAGAATTTAAAGTGCCACATTTGCATATAACATGATTCTCTATTTATAAGGCCCAAACTAATCCTAGAATTAGTAGTGAAGTTAAGGAATGTGGCAGGATACAAAATAAGCACAAAAAATTAATAGCATTTCTGTACACTATTAATGAATTTCATGGAAAGAAATTAAGAAAATAACACTATTTATAATATCATCAAAAAATTAAATACTTAGGAGTCAACCAAACCAAAAAATTAGAGACCTCTGCAGTGAACACTATATATCACTCTGAAAAAGGCAATCAAGGAGGACACTGGAAAATGGAAAGATAACCTCTGTTCCTGTGTAGGCAGGACCAATATAATCAAAATGGGTATGCTTCACAAACTGAAATATAGATTTAGTTTTATCCCAATCAAAATACCTACAACATTTCATACAGATCTATAGAACACAATCATAAAATTATATGAAGCAGGAAGAGACACAAGATGGCAAGAGCAATCCCTGGAAACAAATCAAAGCAGAAAGCACCAGAATCTCATACTTCAAGTTATACTACAAGGCTACTGTGGTTAAAGCAGTAGGGTACTGGCTCCCAAAACAGATCCATGGATTAATGGAACATAGTAGAGGAAGAAGAAATAATCTATAACTGATCATAAATGTGGACAAGGCTATGTGGAAAAGGAACCAATCTAAATTGTTGGTGTGGATGTAAAGTAGTGCTTCTACAGTGGAAATCAGTATGGATATTCCTCAAGATACAAAGTAGAAATTCCTTTTGCCTCTCCTAGATATTTTCCCCCAAAGTACTGAAGACATCATATTACAATGATACAGGCATACTCATGTTTCTGGCTGCACAGTTCAGAGTAGCTAATCTCAGAAACTGCCTATATGTCCATCAATGAATGAATAGTAATTTATTCACAATAACAACACTAATATTACCTGAGTAGCTTGTTTCTAAAAATGTTTCTCACCAACTAAATGTTCCTGAGTTTTTCACTCACAACTCATTTTTCCTTGAGTTTGATTCCAGATTTTTCTTGTCTTAAACACAGAATTGGAAAAAATGAGCAAAAAGCAGTAGCAAAGTTTGAGAAAGTAAAAGTGAAGAATGGGACATGAACATGCTTTCTAGAACAATGTCTAGCTCAGTAAAGAGAAAAAATATAGTAAGAGCAAATAAAAAGTGTAGGCTGTATCTTGGAAATGCAATGTAGGCTATCATAGAACATTATGGTAGCACCCATTCCTTATGGCTGTCTTTTCTTAACATTGGCCAAATCTTGTGGAAACTTGTGAGAACTTCTACATAAGGTCTGGAGAGCCTCTGGTGAGACTCATCACCTCAGGTTGAGGTCAGATTTCGGCCACCCTCTAGGAAAACCTGTTTCCATTCTCCTGAGAAGTCTAGGACTTAGGGACTGTTCTGCACTTGTGTCTGGGATTTTGTAATTAGCAGGTCATATCTACTTTCTTAGCCAGCTTTTGCCACACCCTAATCTCCTATCTCACTATTATGATGAAGAAAGATAAACTGGAGGTGTTCATATGGAGTGAAGTAGAAGATAGTTAAAGAAGAAGTAGAGAGTTCTTTTTCTCCAAAGGGAACAAGAGATGGGGGAAGGGAAAAAGGATGGAAATAAAAAAACAGAACTGAAGGGAAAATGATTAAAATAGAACTTTTGAAAATGGGAGAAGGAGACCAACAGCTGAAGGAAGCAGGAAGGAAAAAAGGAGGGTAGAAGATTTTAAAAAAGGAAAAATACTAGCAGAGCCAGCATAAGTGGCACCAGCAGGCCAGCAACATGCACCAGTAAGAACTATTTCTCTTGAATTTATGATGTCTTAATGTGAGTGAACATTGTTTCTTCTCTTTCTGGTTCACTTCAATATTCTTTTACTTTCTCTTTCATTCTTTCTCTTATGTTTCCCAAAACTTGGATGATCATCCTCTGCCCTCCAGCCTTGCTTTCATTACCTTTGTTTTCACTCATCTCTCTTCATTCAGCTATCACTCTTAACCCACCTCCCCACAGGGTAAAATATCTCTACCGAGGGGAAACTCATTGCGTATGAGTTGCTAGTACATGTTGGGTGTAACAGCAGGTAACCAGAGATACTCACGGAAGACTGAGAAAGGGGAACAAACATGGGTTTTATTTAGTATGCAGGTGATACCCCAACTGTTGTCAGTCAGGAGTGCTGACCTTGAGGATAGTAATACAGTGGCTTATGTAGCAGCTGATCCAGTTTCTAAAAATAGGAGGTATGAGGTAGAATAAGTAGTTTAATCTAATCATAAGATTGTAGTCATGGGGTCATTGCAGAGTTTTTAAGAAGCAGATTTATCAGAAATGGAAGGACTTGAGGCCGGGCGTGGTGGCACACGCCTGTAATCCCAGCACTCAGGAGGCTGAGGCAGGAGGACTGGTGCGAGTTCAAGACCAGTCTGGGCTACAAAAGTGCACTCAAGGCCAGCCTGAATTGCATAGCGAGACCCTGTCTCAAAAAGACAAAACAAAACAAAACAAAACAACAAAAAAAAGAAGGACTTATACATTGAAACTGCTTCACATATGATTTGAAGAATAGGGCTGGTCTGATAGCTCAGCAAACTAGAGCACCTGCTTTGGTAGAGCACCATGGCCAGGGTTTGATCCCTGGTGTGCCAGGCCAACCCCACCCCAGGGGTGTGCTGAGATGGTGATTGGGACTGGACATGGTGGTGTGCACCTGTAATCCCAGCACTTGGGAAGCCAAAAACACTGAGTCAGATCTATGTAGTGAGACCCTGTAGACCCTGCAGACCCTGTCCTAAATACAGAAAAGAAGGGAAAAAATGGAGAATAAGGGTGAGTTTACCTAAAGTTTGAGTGACTTCTAAAGTGGAGTCAAGTCTCTTTGTTAGCATGTTGGCTTTTGTTATATTACTGTAGAACTTGCTCCTATGTTTAAAGGTATCAAATTAATAGTTAACTCAGTTTCTCACTAGCAATGCTGTGCTTGGTGTTAGTATTATTACTAACTGTACTAAATAACCAGTATGCCATACTCACTCTCATTATTTGGGGTTGTAGCCATCACCCATAGTCCACTATCAAAAGTCTGGGTGCTGAGATAAATAGATAATGATTTCTCATCCTTAATAAATTGGGATGCTGGTATCTTGGGAAAGACACAAAGACCAAGAACCACCTATACTTAGGAAACATTTCTGAGCAGGAGATATTTCCTAGGGAAGACTTAATACTAGTGATACTCCATCATAAGAAATGTACAAGCATCAACATAGAGCAGAAAATAAGATGAAGTGTAGAAAATGAAAAATGACAAGAAACAAAAATAAAATGAAGCCACAAACCTCTAGCTCACCAAAGCCAAATGAGATAAGGAAATCAGAAGCCATCCACTAGAACTTGCTGAAATGACAGGAGAGAATTTAAGAAAATGGATGAGGTTATAGAAAAATAGTCTCTGATCAGTTAAAAAAATGTGATCAAAATGAAATCTATTAGAATAGACAGATATAAAAAATAGAGTTAAGGAAAATAATTGAAACCAGGAATATCCAACATAAGAAGGAAATGGAACCCATGAAACAGATCCAAACAGAGATGCAACAGACTGAAAATTGAAAAACTTGAAAGTACATGCAACAGACTGAATGAAAGCAAGGGCAGAATATCTGATTTATAAGGCAGGATTACAGCTAGCAACTACAAAAAGAGTGGTATTTTAAAAGTAGCAAGGGACCATGAAAAATCAACCCAACTGCTACAAACGAAGCAAAGAAAATTGATTGGTTGGAGTCAATGAGAAAGCTGGAGATAATGCGAATGCCATAAAAAACCCCTTCATAGATGTAAAGGCAAAAAACTTTCCAAACACGGAGGAAGAATTAGACATACAAATAAGTGAAGCATATAGAACTCCAGAGAACCGTGACCAAAATAAATATACACCAAAGCATGAAATAATCAAGATTTCAGAAATGCAGCATAAGAACCAAATATTATAAGCAGTTAAAGAAACAAATCACTGGGGCCGGGCGTGGTGGCTCACGCCTGTAATCCCAGCACTTGGGAGGCTGAGGCAGGAGGATCAGTGCGAGTTTGAAACCAGCCTGGACTACAAAAGTGAGTTCAAGGCCAGCCTGAACTGCATAGTAAGACCCTGTCTCAAAAAGACAAAAAAAAAAAAAAAAAAAAAAAAAAAAAAAAAAAAAAAA
>PVJA010002987.1:0-55676 GCA_004027025.1 Myocastor coypus | reverse complement strand
ATGGCAAGCCTGTTAGGGATGAGCACCCCCCTGCAGCCACGAATCCACCTGTTTACTGCCAAGTGCCAGCAGTACAATTAAACCTGCATGCTGAGGTTCTGTATAAACAAAGCAAAACAGACAACTGACACCTTACCATCTTCTGTCTTAAAACAACACGCAACACGCATGTCATAGGTTCACCACCACTGTCATAGACACTCATTATAGCTATGAAATGAGCCATTAAGGTTATAATGAAGAGCTAGTAATGTGATACATAGGAAAGTGGTTGTAAGTATCCCTGCATATGGGGAGCATGTAACAACCCATACTCAGCTGTTAATATTTGCTGGTTTACATTTTTTGCCTGTCAGATCGAGGCCTTGGAATAGATGACCTCTAAATTTCCCTTTCTTTTAAAATATGCATAGTGCATAAAAAGCCCTTAGCAAGGAGAATTTAATATTTCCTTGAAGTTTTATTTTTCCTCCTTCGCCAAAGAATGAATTATTGCAACACACACACACACACACACACACACACACACACACACACACACGCACTAAGGAACCAAGTAATAGTGTTTGAGATTTACCGTGGAAGTAGAAGACCCTAAGGAAGCCAGAAGTGGGTCACAGTTTCCAGGATGAAGGATGAGGAGGAATGGGGTCCTGTGTACAGTGTGTTACTCTCCTGGCCTTTCGTGGGAAGATTCATTTCCTGATCCAAAGGTTTTGTGTTTCATTTTTTCTAGACCAGTGGCCCTCAGGCTTTATTGCAGATTACAGTTACCTGGAGAGCTTTAAGTTGACCCCCAAAGTTCACTAACACCCCAAACCTTGGTATATTTGAGGCTCTCCAGATAGAACCAATGTGTACCCAGGATCGATGCTGTACAGTGAACAAAGAATTGGAAACAACAGTAAACCTTACATGTCAGCCTCTCGAGACGGGGTCGCAGGAGCTGTTCCTGTAAATCTTTCCAGAAGGACCAAGGAAGCTGAAGTCTGGGTAACTTTGCAGTGGGTTTTGCTATTGTTCTCTTGGCATGGGACATACAGTCACAGGGTGTTTACCACACAGATGGTGTAGCTCAGCCCATGTTGAGGAGGGAGGCATTTTAAACATCATTTACTACCACTGCATATTTAGCAGAAGAAGAAACTCTGGGCCTAGAGATAAGAGCTGGAATCCTCGTGTCCTTTGGTGAAGAAATAGGCCAGGCTCTTCTTTCTCCTCTTCACTTAATATCCTTTTTGAAAAGGCGCCATGTTTGTTACACAGTGCTAATCATAATAGTGTTAGGAAGACAACAACACACACACACTTGCACGCACACACGCACACACACATACACAGACACACACCAGAAAAACAAATGGTCTGTTCTCCTAGACGTCTGATTTCTCGATGCGCCACAGAGCTCCCCAGAATGGGGCAGGCCCTGGCTGCCCTGATGGCATCTTTTTTTTCCTACAGGGCATGTCTTCTTTTGAGAATCATCTAATTTTTAGACAAAAGCAGAAAAACAAAAGTTTCATTCTAGCTCACTGAGTGTGACCGACACATTTGAAAATATCTTTTTACTACAGAGACAGGGGTAGGAAATATTTTTATCCATGCTCAGAAAAATATTGTATAGACAGTATTTTTGAAAATTAATTTCCTAAAGAAAAGATTTACTCTATAATATATGTACTTGGGCATGACATCACTGTCTTTCTGAGTATCAAACATCTTAGACTTAACTTGGAATTGGTATTTTCTATCAATTATTGATATTCTAATAAGTCTCTATCGAATGTGATAAAAGCAGTTACACATTTTTACACATATAGGAATCTAAGTGTATACAAAATTGTAGTCAATCAATCCTATGGCATTTTTCTATTCTCTAACTCACATTTAATACCTTTTCTGGTTTTCTTATAAACCAACCATTTACTTGAGAGAGAGTATAACTGCGACTGAAATTACATTAGAAGCAGCACACCTCTAAAAGACCAGAGTGACAGGCATTCCAAACGTATTTTTACTGTTACATATTGCTATCCTTAGTGTCAAAAACATTTTGGAGGTTCCTAGAACCATTATCTAATTCATCCTGTGTATATGAGTGCATGGCTTTGCCCCTGCCGTACTTGCTGTCTTTTCTGCTTGCAGTCACTTCAGTGTTTAACCCTTAAGTCCTTGATTTCCATTTCTTTTTTTTTTTTTTTTAACAGTGATAAAATATACCTTTATTTACTTTGAGTCAAAGGGTCATAAAAAAATTATTGCTAAGGTGGATATCAGGTAAACAGAAAGGTGCTTTAGAAATCCAGTTACCTTGGAGTTTATTTAAACTAAGAGGAAAAGGTCATCATGTTTTCATGCAATACATACTTGGTTCTTTAACAATTGTGACAAGTAGCAAAAAGAATTAAGGAATGTTGCACTTGTGATCCATATAAAACGTCAACATTTTGGGTTATACATAAAGAAATACCTCACTTTTGAAATACTGTGACAGCCAATACACAGAGGCATGCCTTAGGTGGGCATAGGAATGCAGTTTAGAAAACAACAACCAAAAAAATCACACTGGAACTCTACAATTTCTTTAAAATCACTGAGCAAGAAAAGCAACATTGAACTTTCATACTTATTTTATACAACTTCTATACAGTACCTTGACTTAAATCCAAGAGCAAAAAGTTAAGCCTCTCCTCCTCTATTTTTGGTAAAGAACTGTATGGTAAACTTAGATGATTTATCCCCTGGATTTTACCTGGGAGTGGCCTTTTTAATATTTTATTTAAAAGAGGGCAGGTTTGGCACTTTTATACTGATGTCACCAATGTTAATATTTCTCGGGATCTCAGGAAGATTCATATTCTTTACAGCTGATACCGCACGGGCTGGAGCTCCTGCTAAGCCAGGCTCAGATTTCTCCAGTTTATTTTGTGCATCAATTTGTGTAACAATTTCATTCATATTGGTCTCCAATACCATTCCTCCCATCACCATTTCTGCAAGAATATTGTGAACCTTGTCTACATGGAAAATTAAATCCAGTTCACAGACATTTTCAAAACATTTGTCTAACGTTTCCACAAATACTTGAATTAGATCTAAAATGCCAAGTTCACTTTCTGAAGAATCCACACAGAAGACAAAATACAGTGTCGCATAATGTCTATAAATCAGTTTGTTGTCAGATCCTCCAATTAATGTAGGGCTGGTAGAACTTGGAGAGCCGCGGCTTCCCGTGGTTGTTGAAAATGAGGATCGCCTTGATCATGGCTGGGCTGCTGAGCGGGTGGGCGCTGGGGGTGGGGTGGGGGCGGGCACGCCAGCCGCGACTCGGGTTCTCGCAAGCGAGCCTTCCCCACCCACCCCCTCGTGCGCGCGGCCCCCCTTGATTTCCATTTCGCTGTGTTATGCCTTTCCATGGGAGACTATACCATATTTACATATGTAGGTCTGGTTTACTTCACTTATGAGTATATGTTCAAGATACATCCATTTATATATGAAGTCTTCTAGTTTATCATTCTTTATAGCTGAGTAATATTCCATCATATATCAATGCCACATCTTTTCAACCATTGTTCAAATGATGGGCATTTTGGTTGATGTCATGTCAAGTACCTATGTTATAGAGTAACAGTATCACTAAGCTTTTCTTCTGGAGAGTTAAGAATATAAATTTACAGACCAAAAGTTGGAGAAAAAGAAGGGCTATTAGGGTAGGCAATATTTTGGCCCTAGCCCTTCAAGGTCAGTGAGGACTCAGGACATAAGAAAACCTATGCTGTACAATCCTATAACTCATAGGTTTCCCAAATTTTCTGTTCAAGGAGATTATGGGGCTACAGAGGAAAGGGATTGAAGACACATAGTGTACCTAAGGAGAGTCACCTAGAGAGAAAACATTCTCTCAGGCTTTCACAGAGAGCAAGCTGGTCAAGCAATGGCCATGACTCATCCAGATTTCTGACACTGACAATAGTTCTACAAAGCACTGTACGTGGTTCCAATGTAAATCCTGAGAGAATCTGACTGACTTTGGGAGATACAAAAGTTAGATGTTTTACTATACAGGTCTTGCTTAAAATTGCCCTTAACCACCCAACAGAAAAGTTTAACCACAAGACATAAAACATAAAGCTAGATAAGAATGCTGAGGTGTAAAAGGCTTAAACCAACAGCTTTCAACATTGCCAGTTTTATCAATAACTCACTGCAATTATCGAACATTGGATTTATGTATACAACTACTTTCTCTTAGTTCAATGAGAAGAAATGTTGGTGTGCCAATGATGATTTGAAAAATTTTAACATTTACACCCTGTGCTCTGTATAACTAACAGGAGGCCAGCAATGTTCATTGTATCAAATATTGAAATGTATGACTAACGTGTTTTGAAACTATCACATTGTTATGCATTATTTCTTATTAAAAGTAATAAAAAAATAAGAAAAAAAGAAAAGATTTAGACAGAACCTGAGTTCTAAGAGCTGGCCACTAGATGGCAGCATGACTACAGTAAAAATGCCATACTGTCTGGCTGGCCTGGAAAAAGGGATTTATTTTACTGAACAAGGGACTGAAATTGAAAATATTTTATAGAAAAGAACTCACTATTACAGTATTCTAAGATATATGCTGTGTGTGTGTGTGTGTGTGTGTGTGTCCATATAGAGCAGCGACAGGACAATACAAAACTGACAGAGAATTCTCACTACTGTTGTCCATTGTAAAGTATCGTGTTGGCATTCTTATTGTAATTCTTGCTGTCATTTCTTACAACATGTGTGTGTGATTTATGCCGGTGTAGGGTTAGGGTTAAAAGCCCTTTTCTGGCTCCTGCTAGCTTCACTGGCCCAGTCTTAGCTTTTGCCTGGCTCGCACTTCATTCCTCCGAGCGCAGAGCATGTCTCTTCCTAAGTAGCTCCAGTCTGAAGCAACATGTGCAGCTGGGATCCCGCTCACTATTGCTTTTCTTCTTTAACCGCATCGTTCATAGGAGCTGCAGTCCCGTTTTTAACACCTCATGGGTGCAAACTTAAATTCTTGTGTTTTCACTGAATGCAAACAACTAGCAATGCAGAGCAACATATTTATGGCATCTCCACTCTAGCGCCATATATATTATTACTCAGGTATAACGTAAATTCCTTACTTAGAAGTACATTGTACTTTTTATAAATAATTTTAAGATCAATATACGTATTCTGTAGATTATGGGAAATTCTTTTGAAAGTAGTTGGATAATTAGAAAAAGACCCAAAAGTTGGACTCAAGAGCTCTAGCAAAAGCTCTCCAATTTTAAGGATT
This sequence comes from Myocastor coypus, assembly GCA_004027025.1. Lineage (NCBI taxonomy): Eukaryota > Metazoa > Chordata > Mammalia > Rodentia > Myocastoridae > Myocastor > Myocastor coypus. The sequence continues at coordinate 50,371 of PVJA010002987.1, read as the reverse complement.
ATTAGAAGATCAATGCCAGACGTTTTTGAGGGGAAGCAAGTCCCACAACTGTCTCCTATTGTCACCATCTGTCATTTTTAGGGCCCATCCGCATTGCCAAGACATTGCGAGTCAGAAATATGTGGAGTCTGGTTAATACAGTTAGTTCAATAAATGAACACACACACACACACATACACATACACGCAGATACACAGGTCAACTAATAGCCCAAATCGCTGTCAGCTGTGGCAAAATAGTGCGTTCCTCTGTGAAACATTTGATGGCTGACAAAGCATGTGGAAATGCCTCATATGTTCTTCACAACTCCCGCTTAGCACAGAAGCCATCTGTCCCAGCTCCTGTAGCTGAAACTTCCGAAGTAGAATGATAAAACACATACTAAGTGCACACAGGAGGTACCTTATAAACTATTATTATTATTATTATTATTATTATTATTATTATTATTGTTTTGTGGCTACTATTTCCTAGGGTCCAGTCACTGGTACCTAGACTTAGAAGTGTTGTACCATCCCTTTCTCTGTTCAAGAGTTTTATGACTTGTGGTCATCAGATACAGTCTTTGGCTGTGTGAGCTGGATCTTCCAATCCTGCTCCTGGAGTTCTCATGGGCCTGTCTCTATCCGTGTGTCTTCCCGTGAGGTGGAAGGAGACCGAGTGCCTTGTGGGTCTTTGACGGCAGGATCCTGAACTGAAGCAGCGTTGTTACTGGACAGGGTCTCAGTTAAGCAACAGGCGTTTGCAAGGGTAAAGTGTGAAAAGACAGCTTCCCTAGCCAGCAGCCTGCAGAAGGCTTTCCTTGCAACAGCGAGTGTGATCCGAGAGCGAAGCTCGTTATAACCCCGCGACGGGCGCTCTCGCCGGAGCGGCGACGGATAATGAACACGGAAATGTTAACCGTGGAAGGCTGTCACCAGTAACCTCATCAATAGACCTTCTGTTTCTAACAATAGCAACAAAAAACAGACAAAAGAAAAAGCCAACCACACCAGGGCGAAAGCAGCAGAGGACGGAGAAGGGCGAGGCAGCGTGGAGGAATGGTTTTGGTGTCGGGCTTTCTGGGGCCTGAATTTCCCATCAGGAAAGAGGTGTAGGTGGCGAGCTGCGGCACCTTGTGACATTTGCTAAGTGATTTCTGATGATTGACTTTCCAATTGAGTTTCTGCATCAAGCCAGGGAGGGGTGTGAGGGAAAGCAATTTTCCCAACGGGAGTATAAAATCCTTTGGCCTAATGAAATGTTTTTTTCTCTGCTTTAGAGATAATAACGTACCTTTGGGTTTTATGCCTCCTATTGATTCTTTGTGTATTTTTTATAGAAGTCTGGATGAAATTCAGTTAATTGTACTTTATCGGGCTGGAGATTGGCTTTTAAAATATTCTCCAAACGTCCTCCACACTTGTAGTCCTTCTTCCTATCAGTAGCTTATCTGTGGTGGCTTGCTCATAGCAGCTAAAACCAAAGAAAAACAAAACTCACTCTACCTTTTTTTTTTTTTTTAAATCTCTTTCCAGTGTACAACTTGTAGAAATGCCGCAAAGCCAAGTTTAAGTGGTGAGGTACTGAAATATGATCCTTAAGTCCTGAGTTATTCATTCTCTATCCTATGTTTTAAAAGAGATGGGACAGACACAAGAAATGTAGTAAACTGGAGGGGAGGTCTGAAAATAGCTTTGCTGTCTAAAGGTGCTGAGTTGATACAGACACATGGTAGGAACTTAAAGGTTCCTAGGCTCTGTGTCCCCGGGCGAAGGTGACCCTGGGACTAAGCCTGGCAGGTCTGGGGCAACCAGGGGGTGGGGTCCTTGTGTCTTCTATTTCTTTATGTGCTTGGCATTTTATTTAGTGAAGGCAGTATCTCAACACAACTGCTTTGCTGTTGACAATAAAGTGAATTACCTCTTGAGATACAGCTTCGCATCAAAGAATTTCAACAAGACATCGTAGTTTATGGAAACTATAATCTTTATGGGATGATTGGAGCAGGCATGAAAAGAGAAATTAGATTTATAATTGCTTAGATTAATTTAGATCCCGAACACTCAAGAATCATGAAAATGTCAAGTAATAGAGAAATAGCATACCACAGCACGAATGCTTTGGATGCAGGGATTAAGAGATGACTGTTAAAGAGTCCTGGTTGTAGCTGGGTTTGGTGGTGCATGCCTGTAATCCCAGCACTTGGGAGGCTGAGGCAGGAGGATCGGTGTGAGTTTGAGACCAGCCTGGGCTACGAAAGTGAGCTCAAGGCCCGCCTGAACTGCATAGCAAGACCCTGTCTCAAAAAAACAAAAACAAAACAAAACAAAACAAAACAAAAAAAAAAAAAAAAACGAGTGCTGGTTGTGCTTTGGCTTGATATGTCCTTGGGTAAATCACTTAACTAAAGTTCAGTTTTCTATCCATAGAGCTGATTTTCACCGCTTTGCATGATTGGGCCCTCATTAGATAAGTTAATACTGATGCAAAATGTTCTATAAACTTAAAACTCACGTGTAAGTGTAGGGTAGTAGGTAGTGTTTTCAATTTATTACCAAGAGCCTACTGCTCTGGGCGAATGAGGGCATCTCCTACAATATTTGTGGGGAAGCTTAACCTCACTTTGGTAGATTTAAGAGGTTTTATATTTACAAGTTTCCTGGACTCTAGTGTTCCGTATAGTGTTCGCTATGGTAACACAAACACGCTGAGATATCTTCTTTTTTTTTTTTTTTTTTTTTGTCTTTTTGAGACAGGGTCTCGCAATGCAGTTCAGGCTGGCCCTGAGCTCACTTTTGTAGCCCAGGCTGGCCTCGAACTTGCACCAATCCTCCTGCCTCAGCCTCCTGAGTGCTGGGATTACAGGCGTGAGCCACCACTCCCGGCTGAGATATCGTCTTAATGGTCAGTGTGGACAGCGTTTACCCAGGACTGTAGCCTCCCATCCTAGGAGCTGCTTCATAGAGTGTGTGCTGTATTAATTTTATTAATTTGTAACAAAGTAGCATAAATAAGGTGGCCTGGGTTTGCTGGCCTAATCTTGGGAGCAGGTGTTTGAATTGAAGGTATTGGGCGGATTGTGCTCCTTTTGGTGGCTAGAGATCCGCTCTGGGTCACCTTTCCCAGCCTCTGGAAACCTCAGCTGTTCCTTGGCTGTTTGTGGCCATCTTCATGGCCCTGTGTCTATTCCCATTGCTTTTTCTCTATTCACGGTTGCTTCTAAATTTGTACCTTTCATAAGGACACCAAGTACATGAGGTCAGGCCTTGCGCCACTACTAACTTCAACTTCACTTGACTTGACTGCCTGCTCATGTCCAATTTCCAAATAAGATCACACAGATATTAGGGATTAGAACTTCAATGGCTATTTTGGGGGAAGAGGGGACAAAGTTTAGCCTGTAGCAGTGGGTAAACAAAAGCGTGAAATTTAGAGTGGTGTATACCAGAGGTAAGCTCTAACCTCCACCGTTTATTAGTATCAGGTGACTCTATTAGTTTACTATTCAGCTGTAACAGCCGCACAGAGTCTGTGGCTTAGAACAACACTGAGTAATTGTCTTGCACGTTTAGAGGTCTCAACTCTTCAGTAGGCCCTGCTGGGCTAAAATCAAGGTTCTTTGTGGTGATTCTAGCAGGAGAATCTGTTCCTTGATTTTTCTAACTTCTGTAATTTGCTTGCATTTCTTGGCTCATGGTGCTTGCTCCCTTTATCTTTAAAACCAGTAGTGTCATATGTTCAAAACCCTTTCTGAGTTGGGGAGACAGCTCAGCAGCATAAGTATCTGCCTGGCAAGTGCAAGGCCCTCAGTTCAATCCCCGATACTGGAACTCCTTCCACCAAGCTCCCCACCCAAAACCAAAACACTTCTCTCTGAATCTGAGTCCAGCTTTCTATCTCCCTATTTATCTCTTAAGAATTCTTAAGTGACTACACTGGGCCCAGCTGGATAGCACAGTGCCTTCTTGCCATGGAAGATAAAATATTAACTGGTTCCACAGATTAGGACATGGATATTTATGGGCACAGTTGTTTTGCCTATTCTAAGACCATGTGCAGAGGTAAATTAGGAACTTTTCAGTGTTGCCTCAAAGAGGTGATGTTAAGAATTAAAGAGTGAAATGGGAAGAAAAATGCTTAAAAGGAAAGAGAAACTGGAATGGAGCGCAGGAGACAGGGAAAACAAAAAGCAGACAAATAAACACACATGTGTACACACACACACACACACACACACACACACACACAGGAGCATGCGCACAAATTAGCTAGGGTAGTTATATTACCAATTGCTATAACTCATTGAAAGGAAAAGTGCATGCCTACATTGTTTGGTCAGTTTTTCATGACTATACCTTGTAAAGCTAACAACTACTTGAAGATAACAAATAGGCACTAACCCTTGCTATTCTCCTACAATCTTATTTTCAAATTTTATGTTACTGTTGTAATTTCTTTTCTTCAAGCAAGAAGATTTAAAGAAGCTTTTTTTGGGGAACACTCGTCATAGTGCCCTGTACAAAGCAATACCTCTTCCAATGTTAGCTGCAAAGATTACTACTGACTTCATCCTTGTCCCTTCTTAATGAAAAGCTTTCTTGTTAATCTCCTATTTTTATCAGTGGGGTTGCCTGTGCAAACATTCCTGACGTTTGTATGAAGCTACAGCAAATGTGTATTTCCTTCCTTCTGAGCAGTCAGTGGATTTGAGTGGACCTAGTGGGCAGGGGAGAGGGGAGTGGTTTAAGCATCATTTGCTTTCCCAGATTCCTCTCTGTTTGCTTCGCTGTACTCTCCTGTGCAACCATACAGACCCTGCCTGGACACCAGCTGGCTTAATTTCAGCTCTTCACAGAGTTAAATATTCCATTTTGAAGCACGTTAGTGCTTAAGGTATTTTGAGAATCACTGCAGCACTCACTCCTTTGCTTCACTTTAATTCTTTTTAGGTTGTTTAATAGCGATTGTTAAATAAGCTCCCTAAAACTGTACCAATAGAATAATAGAAATTATTGTTTTTAGAACAATAATAGTAATATAGATAATGGAAGGACATCATATAGCCTTACAAAACAGGAAACAGAATTGCAGCTCTTCCTCGGTCATCTCCACAGGTGTGCTTGTGCGGCATGGTGGGCACATCACATTTCTCCCGGTCACCCAGGAGGTAGGTGTTATAGGGAGGAGTAGTGACCATTCTGTAGGTGAAGGAAACACAGCTCAGAAGGATCAGAGGTTTGTGCCAAAGCGCAGACTGATTGTCCAGGCAGGATGCTTTTCTTAGGACTGAGGTAGCTTGATTGCTTTAGGCACTGTGGCCTTGTCTTACCCACGCATATCACCAGTTTCCAGCTGGTCATTCTGGGTAGACCTCCCTAGAGGAGAACCAAGCAGGTGAGGATGAAGACTGCTACAGGAGATTAGAAGTCAGGGTTATCTCGAGGGCTTGGAGACCCTGCTGAGGCTCACATGAAGCCATGCTCAGGTAGGCGCAGTGAGTTCAGGGTGCCCGCTGTGCCCAGAGAAAGCAGCTCCTTCCTATGAATTATGCTTGCTTGCTTCTGTGAAGGTGGGGATCTGTCTTGATGCTTTCAGTGAAGTTGGAATGTCTCCACCCAAGGGGAGGAGAGGCTAGAAGTGGCTGCACCCCCATCTTTTTCCTGGTTACCTTCCAGGGGGCTGACTGTGGGGTGGGTCTGCCACCTGTGTCACCCATTGCATGTAGGGCAACTGTGCAGCCTAGGGAGCCATGACTGTCCTTGAGCCAAGTCTAGCAGTCTTTTCTTTGACCAAGAGCTGGACCTAGTGACAGGAAAAACTAAACATTACACTGTGCAGTCTTGATAGCAGATAAAGGAAAAGAAAAACACACAAAACCTCTGACCAGCCTCTCCCCACCCCCACAGGCTTCTATTTTGCATTAACAATAAAACAGAGATAAAGGTCATAGCTAGGTGGGGAAACATCTCTGTCTATTGCAGTTCCTAGACCACAAATCTTGTGACCTAGCGTGCGACTGAAGATAGGCAAATGTTTAGCCTAAAACAAAGAAAAACTTACAGAGGAATGGAAGGCCTATTGTGTGGGAAGAAAACAAGCTGGTTCTCCATAAATCCAGCGTATGGACCTCGACAGTGGGGCTGAGGTCATGCGCAAACCCTTAGGCTCATTTACATCGAGATTGTCCTATCCCAGAGTGACTCATCCCTAGAAGCCATCTGACCTCTCTGTGCTGAGCGCCACCTGCAGTTAACCTCACGAATCTGCTGCTTTGCCCTTGCTCCTTTCTCTACTTCTTTCCATAAAGCTAGTTGGTGTCTGTCTTCCTGGATGCAGTGAGTCCAGAGTGGTTGAGTGTAAGACACCGTATTTTGGAAGACATGGTTTTGAGAACTTGATAGTATTTCCTGCTTGTGATAGAGTGCACACAATGTAGATTTTAGGCTCAAGCCTGACATCTACTGCTCTTCAAGTAAGTGACCTTAGGCAAATTATTCAAATTCTCCGCCTTGGTTTTTTTTTTTTTTTCAATTGTACAAAACAAAAATAAACATTACCGATATCCTAGGATCATTTTATGGTCCGGCACCTGATGTTACCAAAGGCAATTATGCCAAAGGCAATCTTAAAAAATACACTTAAAAGATATTTAATCTCTTCTCACTTATACTTAGATATATTGATATAAGTAAACAGTGTGTTCCGTAAAGCAAAGTCCAAACCCTGGTGTTTTCAAATGAGGGATTTGATTTTAGGTACTGGAAATTCTGAGTTTTACTGCTAAGATGGGCTTTTTAATTCATTTTTGTAGCTCTCTGCTAGTACAAGTTGTGAGATGTGACAGCAGATCCCAGAACTGTGAGAAAAAATGCTGGGAGAAAACTCAGGATTGATGCATTTTTATATGTTAAACTCAGTGTAATTATTTTTGGAGTCCAAATGAGTTTTCGCCTACATTTGGCTAGATCATTAGATTTATCATTGGACCAGTGGCACAACCTCTTGAACCTGTGTGCTTACCCAAGAAGAGAAAATTGTCATGAGGATCAAATTCAGTGAAATTATTCACGGGGAAGCTTAGTGGTAATATGTTTTTAAAAACTGATAGTTATTAACATTTCTTCTCTATAACTTTATTCATCATCTATGCTTAGCTTTTGACTCTCTGGGTTAAGGGGCATAAGTATTTCTTAGGAGTAACCATCCTGGCAGAAGTACTAACAACTCTGTTCTGGGTGGTATCAGATTCCTGTTGCTAAGGTAACACATCACCACAAACTTCGTGAATTAATATAGTTTCATTCTCTTAAAAGAGCTAGAGGCCAAACCCTAGAGGTGGGCTTACTGAGCTGAACTGAGGATGTTGGCAGGGGCGGCGCCTTCTGGAAGGTCTGCGAGGTGAACTGGATTTTTGGCCCGCTTGCTGGCGCACGCATCCGATGGCTCATAACTCCACCACGTCCCGCACCCCCCCAAGTCCAACTTTCCATCGTCCCCTCCCTGTGCTGCTGCGGCCTTCCTTTTATGAGGACACGCATGATTACACGAAGGGCCTATCTAGGTAATCCAGCACGGTGGGCTCTGAAAACCATTAACGTAGTGAATTCTACAAAGACCCTTTTGTTGAATGAGGTCAGCTTTGGAGGCCGAGGATGTGGGTTCAATGGAGGGAGGATGGTGACTCAGTCTGTTTTGTTAAGCATCAACCTCCCTGTGATGGAATTATTCCGGTAAAGGCCAGGATCAGGTGTGGAAGACTGGGTGCCACCCCCGTTGTGAGCTTGCTTAGGATTCCCGCGGGCAAGGGGAATCTGTGAATCTGAATGGCGATTATGGGGAAAAGTGTGCCACCCCAGAGGCAAAGTAGTTCTCCTTCTCTTTGTTTGGTGCTATGAAGTTTCATCTCAACTAGGCAAATCCTTCATCTCGGAATGTGTTCTTGGGACTCAGTTTTCAATAGTCTGCAGACTGATAGAGCCGCTCTCATAATCTGTGCTGATTCTGTCACTCTTACGGCTCCTCTTGTCCCAACCTGGCAGGATATCTGTCTGTCTGTCTGTCTGTCTGTCTGTCTGTCTGTCCATCTATCCATCCATCCAGCTATCACCTCTCTATCCCATCTATGCCAACACTTCTGAACATTTTACATATGTGAGTTCATTTAGTGTTAATACTATTCTATTATGGATACATTCCCATTTTGCAGACCAGTGCACTGAGACCCTAGAAAAATAATTCATTCAGAGTATCAAATGAGTCTTCAAAGTGCATCCAGCGATACAGCATATGTTTTAGCTGCGGCAGCATTCTCATTTCTGCAAGAAGTCCTCTGTATGGGGTCATGGTTATTATCCCTATAAAGAGGTAATCAGTTGGGAGCCCATTTTCTGCCGTTCTACCTCCTCCACTGCAGGAGGGAGGAGAGGAGACCGGTGGAGGAGGAGCAGGAGGCAGGAAGGCAGGCCACAGGGATGCAGAAGGCAAATGCAGGTCTGTAATGAGCATGGTGGTGGGATGTTGGGTGTGGGGTACTTTGCAGGGCACTGTGGCATCTAGAAGGACTGCTTTCTCCTGGCTCAAAGAGGGGAGAACATTAGATGTGCAGACTAACTGGCCAGAACAACATCCTCTAATTTCTGAATTTAGACTGTGTCTGAGGATGTTTTGTTATTTGAGGCTGACATATTGTGAACCATGGCTCAGACCTTCATCTACTAGGGATAAAGCCAAAAATTCCCCGGGCTGAAAACATTTTATTTTATTTTATTTATTTATTTATTTATTTATTTATTTATTTATTTATTTATTTATTTATTTATTTTTGGTCTTTTTGAGACAGGGTCTCGCTGTACAGTACAGGCTGGTCTTGAGCTCACTTTTGTGGCCCAGGTTGGTCTCGAACTCGCACTGATCCTCCTGCCTCAGCCTCCCAAGTGCTGGGATTACAGGTGTGCGCCACCATGCCCAGCTTACTGAAAACATTTTAAATGGAAATATTGAGGTTTTTTTTTTTTTTTTTTTTTCGGGGCCGGGATTCAAACTCATGACCTTGCACTTGCCAGGCAGGCACTTGTGCCATGGAGCTATCTCCCCAGCCCCGAAATATTGAGCTTTGATGGTGAGTCATAAGCCACTTCCACATTATGGGTTTCATAGAAGATTGTTTAGTCCTCTAGGAGGTGGGTGGTATTCTTACCTCTGTTGTAAGGAAGAAAAAGCAGAAGCTGAAGAATTTCTAGCAGTGGGCATGAAGTCATGATGATGTCAGGTTGGAACCCAGAGCTTCTCTTAGCTACTGTGATGTGCTACTGCGGAAGTGACAAAGGACACACACTGACAGGCTGCGAGGCACAGAGGGGGTTAGCTCTTGAGTGATGGCTTTTGATTATTTAAGAAACAAGGATGTCAGCTGATGCACTAGGTCTAATTTCCTGGCCCCAATGTGGGACCACTTGCAAAGCTGCTAAGTGGGAAGGAGGCTCTGGCTGTGTCTCTGGCATATCCCAAGGGGGCAGAGCAGAGCCCTCAGGGAGGTAGGGGGCACCTAAGTGCCACTCTTTCCTCTCCCTGCAGCTGTCTCCCCTTCCTGGTGTGTGCTCCTGAGCTCCAGTGGGGCCCAAGAGCTGTGGGTCCAGACGAGTGCTCTGGGCTGTGGTTATTCACTCAGGCCTTCAGCTTGTGTCCAATTTTCTGAGTTGTGCTGGGCTGGCCAAGATTTTAAAAACTGCAGAGCTATGCCAGAGAGGTGAGAAATGAGATTTATAAAGGGGCTCTCAAGCAGCCCCCAAACCCCACCTCTTAGCCTCTCCCCACCTCCGGTCTGTTGCCCTTTTTCAGGGAGCCCCCTTGCAACTGGCTTCATTAGTGTGTGTGCTGCCACCACTTCTAGTCTAAAGCCATTGTTAAACATGCATTTTAGGATCATGACTATCAGATAAATAGAATACTGCTGTATATTCAAGCATGGCCTTTACAGCATTATATTAAAACAATAAATCAGGTATCACAGACTCAGCGTTTGAGTCAGCTTTTATTGCATTATTCCATTCTCTCCATTATCCAGCTTTAAAATCCCTCCTCTTGCATTTATGATTTTGAAACATTACATCAGTTATGTCCCTATGGCACTTTAATCTAATTCAACACTTTAAGGGGTAGGTAAGCATTTAGGACACCGGGCCAGGCTCTGATCATTTTATGAAACTGTTGTTTTATAGAAGAACATTACCTTTATTACCAGATTCTATGGTTTGTTTGGCAGGGGGACAATCTGGTTACAATTACAAACAGTGTTTTTTAAGAGCTGAAGTAGAAAGTGCAGCCATTTGAAGATGAGATACAGCTTCCTCTGTCGGTCACAGCATATTGGTACAAGATGTCTAAAGGGAGCGTATCTATGCCGCAGCTTGGGGCTTCTCCTTCAGGCTTCACCTTAACTAGGGGCACAGGTGGTTCCAATGGAAAAGCTTTCCGAGACTTTGTACCCCAAAGCACCATGAGTCACACACAGCACCATCATCACACATATCAAAGGAGAGATTTTTATGGACTGGCCAATGTAGTTTGTTAAATTCACCCCAAACAAACTGGCTACCATTAAGCACTTGGAGTGGTAGACAGCTTCTTCCTGGATTCCTGAAGGTGAGATTTCTTCGGTAGTACTGCTTCTCTGTGAGAAAGGGAGATGTCTGCCCTCATTCTCCTGACAAAATCTATGGTTTAATACTCATTTCTTTTTCTTGTGTTGGGGTTGATGCACAGTTCTAACTGTTTTTAAACAATAACTGAAGCAGTGTCAGCAGGATGCTGTTTAAAATTCAAGTGGCCTGTCTTTCATATACCATAAGCCTCTAGGGAGCCAATAAATGTCAAAGAAATGTCAAATTATTTATGTATTTATTGGGTCCACAGTGCCTTGCTGAAGAAGTCTTGTGGCATTTGTCCATAGTGCTGTGTTTTGAAGTCATCACACAGATCGGGTGCCATAAATACATCAAATGAATTGCAGCCCTTTCCCTCTGCACAATTGAGTGTCCAGCCTCAGAGCATGCAAGGCACTGGGCCCTCAGCTTTTCTTTGCTAGGTGAGTCTGTGACTTCTGATGTCTGAAGTAGGTGGGCAGGCAGGTCCTGATGATCAGCAGAGGTCCTGGTTTGAAGGGACATTGATTTTCTTAACCTTCTTGGTGAAAGTTTTTTAAAGCTACTGAGATTTTCAGGCGTTTTAGCTGTCACCTTTGGGGTGAAGGAAGGTACGTTATAAAAGGGAGGCAAGGGTCCTGAGAAGAACTGCAACACTGGCTGTTGTTGACCAGCATGGACAACAGTGTTCCAAGACCACCTCAACCCCTGCCTGCCTACAAGGGTTGCTTCACTCTGCTCCTTGTGCAGGCCACTTCTGAGGTACCCAGACCTTTCTACGTGAGTGTGGCTCAGTCCTGCAGGGACACAGCTGAGGTGAGCTGAATTCCTAGGCAGGGAGTTGGAGTATGTCTTTATTAAACTCAAAGTGAATGTGTGAAAACTTCACATAAAAAAAAAAAACAACAACAAAAAAAAAAAAAAAAAACCAAACAAACAAACAAAAAAACTATCCCAAGATGAGAAATAAATTATTTACTTTCTTTTTGATATTTTATTCTACAGTCCTTGGCCCAATCCCCTGAATTCTATAGCCAGGATGTTTATCATCTCTAACATTTAGAAGCCAACTTTTGCAGGGCACCTCCTCTACCATAGGCATGGGATAGAGACTCAGTCCCCACTTGTGAGAAAACTGAAGCTGCAGTTGGTCCAGGCCACCCAGGCTGCTGGGGCCAGAGAAGTATCTGCATCCTGGGGTCTCTGGCCCTGGACCCTGTTTGCTGAGGTTTCTCCACTTCCCTGCAGGGACTCTCAGGAAATGTCTGATGCTGAATTCTATTCAGGGGCTTTCTAGGCAGATTCACCTCTCTGGGCTACCTGTTCAAATGTGTTTGGATCTGAGCCCCACCCACAGGTGGAGTCACCAGAGGGCTTTGGAGCACACCTCTGTTTAACTAGTCCTTTCTAATAGGAAGAGGAATCCTGTCCCATCTTCAGCACAATAGATGGGCAGAAAGAATGCACTTCAAGTTCAAGGCCACAAGGATGAAAAACCAAAAGTAGTGTAGCTACCTATAATAACTGTTATTTCTTTGAAGTTTCTTTTGGTTTGTTTTTGAGACAGGGTCTTGCTATGTAGCTTACACTGGGATCCTGTGCACCATAACCCTCTTGCCTCAGTCTTCTGTGTGCTAGGATTACAGAAGTGTGATACTATGTTTCTCTCTCTCTCTGCCTCTCTCTCTTTCTCTGAATGGATAATGACTAGATGTCAAAGAGTTCTTAATTTGACTATTTCTCTGGTAACAAAAGGGTTGAAACTACAAACTATACATGAGTGAAGTCATTTGTGGCTGAACTTTGGAGATTTAGAAATGTATTTGAGGAAGAAGGTTTCATCTGCGTTTTTGCATTCCTTTATCACTTCCTGCTTCATTAACCTCTCTCATGTGTCCTGTCCCTCTGGAGCCTATCAGAAACGGGTTTACACCTGTCTCATTTGCATATTATTCTTTGGTGTGGGTGTGTATAACACTCAGACTCCAATCCAGCAGGCATCTATCAGGCCCTGTGCTAGGCATTCTCTTGCTTGCCTTTCCTGATTGCTTTTGATTCCACTAAAGGAACCATTGTCACTGTGGAAGACAATGGACATTTTCTAGCCTCATGTCTGGGGTTACAGAAATGAAAACTATTATGTCTTAAAAATTCCCCAAAAGTCCAAATGCAAAGTGTTGTCATCAGAAGGACTCTACCCTTCTCCTACTTAAACTTCCATAATTTAGACATTATTAATGAGGATTCTAGTCCAAGTTAGGCATGAGCTTGAAAAATTGCCGTCATTAATAAGGCAAAGTAGGCTGCAGGAAGCATGCTTGACCTCCCTTGAGAACACATTATTTGAGTGTCTGCCTGGCACTTACTTCCATATCAATAATCAGTGTGCAGATTACTGATCATTCAAATCTGACCATTAAGGCAGATCTAGAGGGACACTGACTTGCTGACTTGCTGTGTCTTTTTGAGGCTAAAACATATAGCTGTACTTTATTTTGTTTTAAATTATTTTATTTTTTCTTGTTTCAGAACTTTTGTTTATTTATTTATTTTTATGGCCGGCTCAGCTTGCCCTGAGGGCAGGGCTGGCCCAGCATGTGGTGCCGGGGATCGAACCATGGTCCCTGCAACTGCCTAAGCTTTCCTAAGCAGGCGCTTTAGACCACTGAGCCATCCTGCTGGGCCCCTATACCTGTACTTTATAATTTGCATATTTTTATTTTTAAGTTTCAATCTATTTTAAAGACGAAGAAAACCCAAAACAACAAGAACAAAGACAAAAACAAAGCAACATAGAACAATAGAAGTTGTACAAAATTTCATAACGAGAACAGAAAGTTAACAATGCTTGTTACATTATGTATTGTTACCATCAAATTTGGTGTTCAGATTACCAGACATAAGCATGGGAGATTGATCAAGCAATTAGACATTAACTCAGCCTTTCACTAAACTCTAATGTTTTCCTTGTCCTTTTTCCTCTTTATTTTTTAAATTTCATTTTTAAAGAGAGTAGAAAAAGAATAGATGAGACATTAGAGACGACACACATATAAAAAACCAAGATGAAAGGTATTCAACCATGTTTGCTATATTCCACATTGCTGTCCTCAATTTAAATATTCTATAATTAAGCATCATTTTTCCTAGGATTGAGTAGACACAATCTAGTTAATGGCATTTTTCTGAATTTCAGGGTTGACAAGTTTTTAAAATTCATATATTAAAATTTTATATTCAGGAATTTTATTCTCTAAAAGAAGTTATACAGAGTTTTGAAAATGTTAATAAATGACAACTGCATAAGGATTTAGTAAGAGAAAGAGGTGATGTCTTAGGCTTATTTCTTAACCTTGGCTATGATAGCCATGGTGATTAATTTTAGGTGCTTCAACTTGGCTGAGCTTTGGTGCTGAGATGTTTGGTCCAACGCTACTGTGGATGACTGTGTGTAAGCGGTCTTAGGGATGTGATTAACATTCAAATTATTGGGTTCTCAGTAAAGCAGATCACTATTGATGTCACCTGGATGTATCTCAAGCATCAGCTTTAACGGAACAAAGACGGATGTCTCAGTTTTCTCGGACAAAATACCCAGCACCGAACATTAAGAAATGAAAGGTTTATCTAGCTCACAGGTAATGGAGTTTCAGTCCATACTCAGTTGCTTCCAAGTAGAGTGGCACATGGCAGAGGGCAACCATTCATGACAGTGGAAACCAGCAAAGAGCAAAGGGAGCAGCAGCGGCTGCAGCAGCTGGCGAGCCTCTCTCCCTCCCTAATGCTGTATGCAGATCACCCACCCCTGGGCAGGCGTAGCGCTCATACCCATAACCCCAGTGTTGGATCATGAAGCTTCCCCAAGGACCGCATGAGGCACAAACCATAATAACAGATCCCTGAGCAAGAAGGAATTGCTACTCCAAACTGTCTGCTCTGAAGATCTTGAGTTTATATCACTGCAATTGTGAGTCAATTCATTAAATCAATCTCAGTATCAAGGATCAAGATGTGAAATACATATAACAACTTCCCATGGCGAAATACAAAAATATACCAATAAAAAGAGCAACAGTGTCAATCTTTTTCCTTCCTTATCTCTATTGCTAACTCTCTCCCAACTCTATGCCTAACCCTCTCCCCTACCTCTACCCATAATCCTTTTCCTAGCTCTGTCTTTATCTTTTGCTATCTCTATCACCTTTATCTTGTTGACTCCACAGTGATCCCTCGCTTATCAGAGACATTGGGTTCCAGACACCCCTCAGATAAGTGAAAATCTGTGAAGTAGAGACATTATATTTACTTTAGTATTTAATATATTGTAAGGGTTTATTAGCCCTTCCTACACTCTTACAACCCTTTCCCTTACTTTTAAAAACACTTCTAATGTGCTTAACAATTTTCTAAGCTCACAAACCTATGTTATTTTAACAACATTTGTATATGGTACAGTTGCGCAAAATCGCTCCATATAGCAAAAAACCCACAATAAATCATTTAGATTAATATTTTTTGAAAAGAAAAATATTTTTTGAAAATCCATGAAACAGTGAATTTGTGAAAGTCAAACTGGAAATAGCAAGGGACTACAATAGGTGTTTCAGAATACTAACTGGTTAATAGCATAGTTAGCTGTGTATGGGGCATAGTTTAGAAAGCGGTTGTTCAGGGCTAAGTTGGTCAGCTTTTAGGTTGGAAGTAGAGTAACACTGGGGATAACATTCACAGTAGTATTATCTTAGCGTTCATCTCTGTCTTCTCTTTAGTATCTGTGTACTTAGTGCAATGGGAACACAGAGCTAACATTGGCAGGAATTTTCTGGAACACTTCAACAAGAGAGGGCACAGTAGTCCAATGGCATAAAACCAGAGACAATAAACTTATTTATGTATTTCTTCTTGGCAGGATTCTGTAGATCGAATGTCTTTTTCTGTTTTCCTTTTTTAGTTTTTATATTTTAGGAAGGGTCTACAGGATGTTCAGGGTCTTACTACTAGATCAGACTCATACTGATTCTGCTGTTTACAGCCTCCCAAGAGCTGGCATTACAGGTATGTGCCACCACGCCCAGTCTCAATTGTCATCTGAGCATGCTCTGGGGCCAAGACCCTCATGACAGGCCTGGGGATCCAACTCCCAGGCCCTGAGCCTGCTTGCAGGCGCTTTAATCTACTGGGCGATTTGGTCTGCAGACATAATGTCTTTAGGCAGTTTCTAAATTTCAGGCTTAACCCAGCACATATGAAAAGTGAACTAGCAATTGAATTTAAATAAGAGAAAATGTTAAACTTTTATGTGTTTAAGGGAACTTTGAAGTATTTAAACAAGAACCATTGGCCTCTGCTGCACAGTTCAGATAGTAAAAGAAATGCTGGTTCTGTGGAAATAAAAGATAAAACGTGTAGTATTCATTTTATGAAGCAATACCTTTTTTCCCCAAAAAATGATGTATAGGAAAATACAGAAAATTTGGAAAGATACAAAATAGGATGGGAATAGTTTTTAAAAATGACCTTTTATTTTTGACACATTCAACCATTTTTACAGTGTTCTGTGCCTTTTCTTAGCATTTGGTTTAGAGATAATTGCATTGCAATACACAAAATAATTTTTTAAATCTAAAAGGTATTTATTGACAATTTTTGAACATGTGGCCAAATTGTCCAGGAAGAGCTAATTTACCTGGAAATCAGAACAAAGTGAAGAAATTTAAAAAGAATCTCCGACTGGGAGAGTTTTTTCTTTCTGGATGTTTGTTAACAACTCTGTGGGTGTCTCAGGAGTATAAAATGGCTTCGGTCTTTCAGAGGTGAATGTCTCCAAGTAGAGGTCAGACGCCTGCCTTCGGAGCTGTGCAGTGTGTTCAAGTCTCAGCTCTAGGAAAAACACTGGGAAAATTTTTGTATCGGTGAAGTGTGCATTGCACAGCTTCTTCCCTCACAGGACTATGGCAAGGACAACAGAAATGTAGAGAAAAGTGCTTAGCACAGTCTGAGCTATCAGTCAGTGATAGAAGTCACTAGTGACAGGAGGCTGCTTTGAGACTCACACTGTGATTATAACTTGTAATGCCAACAGGCCCCTAGTTAGTGGGCGCTATGGTTCAGTTCAGCTCAGGAGATTTCACTACTGCCTCTGTTTATCACAACAGTTCTGTAATATTGGCTTTGTCCTTCCTATTTTTCAGGCGAGGAAACAGCTTTGGGGAAGTTTTCCTGAAGCCTCCCAGGTGGCAAGTGGAAGCAAAGCCAGAAGGTTTTCAGGACCTCCTTGTAGTGTGTGAAAGCAAGAATTTCTCGCCTCACCGGTGTAGGCATGAGTGTATCTTCAATTGGAGAAGGAAATAATGAAAAAAGGAAAGAGAAGGCTTTTTAAAAGTTGCCATGGAACACCAGGGGTCTGGGATTGTACGCAAAGAATACGAGTCATTTTAAAATCATGTAGGAGCTACACTAACCCCGTCTGCTCGCTGTTCTAAGGCTAGACTGTGCGAGCTGCAAGTTTTTGATTGCTGTGTGAAGCCTCTTTTTTCTTTGTTGTTGTTAAAAAACAACAACAGAAAAAGGAGAATGTCTGTTCTCCACAAGGAATTACAGGAAAGGATGACACATATTTTCCTTCTTCAATTTTCCCTGAGAAATAAGTCACTGTATCTCTCAATGGTAGCCCGGGAACACAAGTCTGTTCCTATGTATGATTATGTCACCTGAAAATGTCTTTTGAAAGAAATACCCAGGGTAATTTATCCAAGAAACAACTTTTGCCTCTATCCTTTCCCCTGGGGTTCATGAAACTTCAGCAGGTGGCATTTTGGTGTTGGGCATGACAGGCTTGCAAAACTGCAGCACCCACCATGGAGGAGCAAGTCGATGTGGCCTTGTGACTGTCTGAGGGCCCGGGCTAGGTGTTCTAATCTGTATCTTATTTCATTCATGCGTAATTTAGTTGTCACCATGTCCATTTATTCATCCAGCCAGTATTTATCCAGGGCCCACCAATGCGCAGATGTTCTGTGAAACTCTGAGGTTAGAAGGTGCGCATGGGGGGGAGGCACGCCCACGAGGATGAACAGCAGCGGACCCCGCGTCTGCTTAAATAGGCCGTGCTGTGGAGGGACAGAGTGACCGGTGTTAAAGAGAAGGAGCCCCTCAGGCGGAGTGCCCCCTCCTTTATGATTTTACAGCGGAGAAACCTGAACCTCATTGTCATGAATACGACCATGCTAATGAGTAATAAATAGGGCCAGGATTCCTTGCAGTTTGTGTGACTCTACAGCATCTCCCAGAGGGTATCCTAGGAATTCATTAAGAATGTATTTACCTAACTCGTATATGTTTGAGACGCATAAAGAATGAATTCATTGGGGGAACTGGTGACCGAACATATCTTAATACCCCCCCTTCCTCCACTCTCCCCATACACCTGAGGCTCTGTCTTGAACCCATCCAACCCCCTTTCTGAAGTGTGACCTTATTTCTGTGTGTTCTGTGTGGTTCCCTCTCCAGCTGTCTGCTTCTGTTTTGTCTATCTCCTCTTCTAACCTCTGGTGAAAGTGCGGTGATAATTGAAGTAGCAGAAATAGCTCCAGACATAAAGAGGGAAGAGCCACTCTTTGCAGGGCTTCAGCCACTCTTGACAGGATGTGAGGTCTGGCAGAGAAAACCTTGAGTTCTGAAGTTCCTTCCATTAGATTTCAAGGTGGCCTCCATAGAGGATAGAGAACAGGGGTTGGCCAACTTTTTCTGAAGTGAATTCTGAAATGGGCCAGACAGCAAATATATGACGGGAGATCAAAATATATGGTAATCGTTTATAAATAATTTGTCACAGTGAAGGACTCAATGCTATTGGTGCCCCTCAGAATACTCTTGCTTGCTTTGAACCACTTATCCCATTGCTCATGGGGCTTTCTGAAGCAGTTCTGCAAGTGCCCTCTTGTGAGTGTCTTAGGAGACCTGATAAAAATATGGTGAATATTGCTGAGGCCTGACAAAGTCAGTCTCATCAAAATGCGACTGTGTGTCTTCATCCAGAAGATCTCACACCAGGAAGCTTCTGGCTGTTCCTGCAAGTCAAAATAGCTGCAAAACATAAGCCTTGTGAAAGGACTGGCCACCAAAGTAGGCATGAGAGAGCACTGAAGACCCCAAGCAAGAGGACTTGCAAAACTGCTTCAGGAAGTGACAAGAACAATGGGATAAATAGGGTCAAAGCGAGGGTAATCTGAGGGGGATAGGTGGCAATGTCTTACACTGTAGCAAAAATTTTAAAAGTTAAACATTCACTGCAATGTTTGTCCTATGTCATATAAGCCTAAAGCTTAAGCTCATGGTCTTGCTTACAGTACTGCAACACAGTAGCAGCTGTAGAAAATCACTAAACAAAGTGGTCATGGATGTGCATCAGTAAAACTAATTATGGACACTGAGACTTAGGTTTTGCAAAATTATGTATAATTTTCACAGTAAGTATTCTCTTGGCTTTTAATAAACCATGCTTGGAAATGAAAAAGCCATCTTCACCACATGGGCCATGAGTGAACAGTGTCGTCAGGCTGGCTGTGGCTCCTGGGTTCATTTTCCAACTTCTTTTCTGAGAAAGTCTCACTATGTTTCGCATGTTGGCCGTAAACTTGCTGATGTGGCCCAGGCTAACCTTGAATTCACAATCGTCCTCCTGCCTTGGCCTCTTGAGTGCTGAAATTATAGGTGTGCATCCAGTACTAGTTTTTCAACTCTTGCTTAAGGATCAAGTTGAAATTCTATAAGTTCCTGGCTGGATAACCTTGACCACTAACTTTCATTAATGAGTCTACTTCACTGGTCATTAGCCTACTACACTACCTTGCTTTTTTTTTCCTTTAGCATGTACTAAATCTGAGTCCATATTCATTATTTAACATTTAATTATTTATTGTTTGGTTGGCCCACTAGAATAAGCTCCATTAAAATTATTGTTAAAGATTCTTATTTTTATAAGTACATATTTGCAGTACCTAATATTCTGGGGAGTCAGCACATGTACAGGATGAATCTGAAGCTTTTTTCATCTCTATCTCCTCCCCGCCCCCCTCCCACCTCCCCCATCTTTTGAGCCCCTTCCCATTTGCAAAAGATCTTTCTCCCCATTTCCTATTATGTATATTTTATTTTACTCTTTAATTTACATGTATTCTTGGTTTATAATACAAGGGCAACCAGACAATAGTTAAAACCTGTGTGTCTGAGTTACTTCCCAAAACATTTCGGCCTCAAGGTGCATCTAATTTCTTGCTCAACTTTATCCTTCTTAATAGCAGAGTAGTACTCCACTGTTTCTTTAACCATTCATCTGCTGATAGACATATAGGCCACTTCTAAGAGTCAACTTTGGGGAGTTGTGCTGAAAGCAGCAAGATTTAAAAAAAATTTTAAGAGCTTATTTGTTTATTTATTTGTTTGTTTGTTTGTTTGTTTATTTGGTACAGTGTCTCACTATGCAGATGGGATTCATAGTGATCTTCCTCAGCCTCCCCAGTGTTGAGGTTAACACAGGCACGTGCCACCACGCCTAGTTTTGGTGGTCTTCTGGTGTGGGGCTGGCATGGCCTGTGTGCTGGGGATTGAACTTGGGTCCTTGCACTTACCAGGTAGGTGCTTAGACCACTGAGGTATCTTCCTGGCCCAGCAGGAAGAGCTTTATAACCTTACTTGCTATTATGTGCCCAGAATCTATATCCATGGTTAATACAGAGTACTCTGTAAATGCTTTTTACCAAATAAAGTATAGGAAAGGATAATTACACATGATGTAAATCAGAATTACTGTAATATTGGATTTTGGTGAAAACTTAATAAAATTATACAGGTGCTTGTTAAAAAGATAAAAAGTTAATGGTTATATTTGTACAAATTTCTTATTACTATACATTTATAAAGGGAAATTAATAAATGATAGATTTATAAAATGGAATATATCAAGTCCTGCCATTCTGGAATTACAGTGACAGAATTGGAAAAAATACAATTCATTTTTGAATATATTTTACTTTTATTTATCTTTGTTTAGCTGCAGACATCTTTGCTTAGCTGTTTAGGTTCCAGGAACACTTAGGCGAGTTGTCTGGGGACACAGGCTTCTGAGAGGACCTCGACAGTGCGATCTATCTGTCTATGCATCTGCTCACCCATCCATCATACGTAACCAACCTGCGTGCCTGGGGAGAAGGCAGAGAAGCAGGCACCGGTTTCCTGTTGCTGTGTGACAAATTGCCATACACACAATGGCGTCCAGCAGCCCTCATCTATTATGCCCCCAATTCCTTAGAGTAGGAGTTAAGCATAGCTCAGGGGGTTCTCTGCCCAGAGTCTAACATGCAGGGTCTGTCAAGGTGGCTGCTGTTGCCTCTGAGGCTCTGGGGAGAAGCTACTTCGAAGCTCATCCGGGTTGTTGGTAGGAGCCACATCCTGTGACAAGGGACCGAGGCTGTCATTTTGCACTGTCAGCTGGAGCTCTCAGCTCTCAGAGGCTCTTTGCAGGGCCTTGACATGGATCTTCTCAAACACCGGCCCACATCGTGACAGCGGCAGCAGGGACCCTCAAGAGGCATTTCCATCACATGGCAACACACTCCCTTTTTGTTACCCACTGAAAAGCCTTCTGGTTCACCCAGATAATTATTAACTGAACCTACCCTGATAATCCTCCTTTAATTAACCTAAAGTCAACTGATTTGTGGCTTTAATTGCATTTTCCAGAATACATTTTTTTCATGTAAGCTACCACTGCCACAGGTGGGATGTCTTGTGGTAGTCTTCGGTTGCAGTGATGCTCAATAGGAGGAGCTCGTCTAAGGACAGGGGTCACGAGTATCATCTTACAGTTCTTACAGTTAGTGATAAACAGCAACTTCTTTGCTTGGCTTTTGGTTCTGTGTGTCCCTTGATTTTCTGCTAGGTCTTGGAGTTTTGTGTATTTTCAGGTAAATCTCTATGGCAGATGGGTTTGGTGACTATGCGGATGTTATGAGAACCCCTGCTGCAGAGATAGTCACCGATGAGAGCCCACAGCTCTGAAGCCCAAAACACCTTTGGAGCCATCCTAGTTTCTGCAGTCTGTTCCATTCAGCAACAGAGTTCAGCCCATGACTAATGATGAGCTACCTTGGCTTGGTTCAAAATCTCTGCCTGGTATAATATTTGTAGAACTGTGACAGCTTAGCACTCCCTTCTGGAATAGTCTTTGTTCTTTGTCCACATAGGGCCCAGCATAGTCTGATGACTTTTTTTTACCTTCTCAGGTTCCTGCCTCATTTTCTTCATAAGCGCTTTTTTTCCCACTCAATTTCTTACAAGACTAATCTAACCTAGGTCTTTTCCTGTTGGGAAACCAAAGCTGACACTAGTGATGTCAGGCATGGCTTGAGAAATTGATAAGTAACACAGGGTCCTGGGACCACCTCACGCTCTGCGGTGAGCAGAGGATGAGGATGCTGCTTTAAGTGGGCTGTAGCATGTGCACGGCCCCTTGCACGATGTGGCAACCCTGTTTTTAAAGGCAGCGCTACCGTGAGTTGGGAAGGCCACATGGTAGAGGGAAACTCCCTTGCACAGGTAATGGTATAGGTATTTGAGAATAGGGGTGAGAAAGGCCTACAAAAGCGGAGGTATTGCTGTGAAGTTTGGCTGAAGCACTACAGCAGAATGAAAAGTCAACGCCTATTAATAAGCAGTGAATGATTTAGTGTGAGGGTGAGAATATCTCCCTGGTACCTTACAAAGAATCTTTTATCTCTTACATGGGAGGAATGCATAAGGTACAGCAGGCTGGGCAAGTCATTAGGAATGCGCTAGTGTGAGGGGCACAAATGACACTGAGCAGTGCAGTGGTGCCTCCCTGTGCCGACCAGAGATGATGGCAGGAGAGAGACTCGCAAATCTCCATGGCGATGGCGGAGCCCATAAGGGCAAATGTTCAAGGAACAGGACCTAAGCTTAGAGGCCACAAAGCCACAACTACTGCAGTAAGGTCTAAGAGGGAGCCATGGGCTTGACCTCAGTGATCTGAGGTGGCATTCCAAAAAAGAAAAAAAGAAAGAAAGAAAAAAAAAAAAGGACTTCACTCTCATAGGAAGCTGATTAACTTCAACAGCAACACAGCAATATGGCAGACATGGATATGCAGGAAGCTGGGGGGTTAAGGGCAAGTTAAAGTAAGACCTGTATAACAAAACATGAGACTTCTGTATCTCCTAAGGTCAGTCAAATCCCCTCAGGGTTTACTTTGAAACCAGGTACAGTGCTTTGTAGAACTGTTGTTAGTGTCAGCCATCTGGATGAGTGATGGCCATTGCTTGACCAGTTTGCTCCCTGTGAGGAAATGTGTTCTCTCTAGGTGACTCTCCTTAGGTATACTCTATATCTTCAATCCCTTTCCCCTGTAGCCCCATAATCTCACTGAACAGAAAATTTGGGAAACCACTGAGTTATAGGATGTTATAGCACAGGTTCTCCTATGTCCTGAGTCCTCACTGACCTTAAAGGGCCAGGGCCAAAATATTGACAATCCTTGTAGCCTTTCTTTTTCTCTAATTTTTTGGTCTGTAAACATATTCTTAACCCCCCAGAAGAACAGCTTAGTGATACTATTACTCTATAACATAAGTACTTGAGCCTAACGTCGCTATCTTTCTGAATATCAAACATCTTAGACTTAACTTGGAATTGGTATTATCTACCAATCCTTGATATCCTAATAAATCTCTACAGAATATGATAAAAGCAGTTACACATTTTTACACAGAAATTTAGAAATCTAAGCATATACAAGGTCATAGCCTGTCAATCCTGTGGTATTTTTCCTAGTCTCTTCCTCTCATTTAATATCCTTTTTTTTTTTGTTTTCTTGTAAACCAACAATCTACTTGGCAGAGAGTATAACAGTAACTGAAATTACATTAGAAGCAGCACACATCTAAAGGACCAGAATGACAGGCATTCCAAGCACAGTTTTAGTGTTACACATTGCTAACCTCAGTGTGATAAACTCTAACCCTTAAAAAATTAGAACCTGAAATCCCATTCAACCCAGTTATCCCCTACTGGGAATTTTCCAAGGAGAACTGAAAACATCATATCATAGTGATATCTGTGAAGCTATATCCATAGCAGCCCAATTTGTAATATGCAAATCTTGGAAACAACCAAAATTCCCATCATCTGAAGAATGACTGAAAAAGATGTGGTATTTTTATACAGTGGATTGGACAGATTTTGGAGCCTCATAGCCTGCCCCACTACTATCTGCTGCTTTTCCCTTTCCCATTATAGATTTTTTTCTTTCCTACATATTCATCTGACATTTGACATCTACTTTGTGGAGACCCCCAGTAGCATAGAAAGAGGTACAGCTGTATGTACATATGTAGCTGAGCGTTTTGTAGTGTTGTTGTGGTAAGAGGTAGGTCTAATCATTTCTTCCATTCTTGAATATAAAGCAGTGAAGTGAGACGTGCTTATTAACCAGCAGAGCTATTGTCATCTTGGGAGGCATTAAAATACCCCATAAAAAACCCCATAGCCATTTGTGCTATATCTTTGATATCTGCTCCATGGCAGCTTGCTCACAAGTTTGGGTCTGGACTTCAGCTGGGTTGGTCCTACTAAAGAAGTCCTCTCAGTGTCTAGAACACCAACTCTTTGCATGGGCATTTTGTTTTGTGAGCATGTGACAATTCAAGCACCATTCGCAGGGACTCAGCATTGATCCGTTTCTTTCTGAGGCAATTTAAGGTCCCGCTCTCATCTTCTGACAATGTAACAACAAGTGCAGAGTTCATAAACTAGTTTATAAAGAGACTGGCTTCATTCCTTGTCTGAAATGATTTTTCCAATGCCAGGATATAGAGCTGTTATAACCTGGGCCACTAGCTTGGCTCTTACCAACAAGTGTTTTGTCTTGTGATTGCTATTGCACTACTTTCTGGAGGTGTCGTTATGAAAAAAAACATTATAAAGGAGTCACAGAGAAAAGATTAGGAGAGAGGGGGGTCTGTAGAGTTAGAGTGAAACTCTGGCAGTTTGAGAAGATGCGGGCTCTGTTATCTGCTCAGGATCAACTAGTTACGTGCCCCCTGAAGCTCTGTAATATCTATGTTCTTAGCTTTCCAGTGTGAAATAGAAAATGGCAATGCTTCACGTTTAGAAGAAATCATTTTTTAATGTTGTATAAGATTTAGTACTTTTGAAAAAGCTTATCGGTGCAATTTAGGTATACATAATGATCACATTCATCATAGGAAATTTATATCTGTGCATGATCTATCTTGCTTCCTCTTTGTTTTCCTATTCCCTTTTCCTCCTCTTAATTTTCTACTTGCTTCATTTATAATAATCCCTAAAAGAAGAGTGGTTAAGAGGCGGGGTTTCTGTGCCAAGATGGGGAGGCCACAACTTGGGTCAGGGTGGCTGGCAAGGCCTGAGGGGCAGCCAAGGGTGCTTGACTTGAGTGAAGTTTGGAGCACCTGTTCCATAAGTGGGAGCTAATATTTAAATTCATCCTGGTTTCCGAGGCATACACATTTACAGTTATGTTACAAATTCCTAAGGGGCACAGCGTTCAGGACTTGCCATGCAAGGACAGGCCCTGCTTCTAGGACTTGCTCAGTAGTGTCTGAGGCCATGCACATGCAGTGTGAAGGCTGAGAGGAAACCTATACAGCAACTCTGGAAGGATGGGAAGCCACAGAGAAGGGGTGGGTCTTGGCCATTCTTTCCTTGAATCTGTGGTCCTTCCTCCCAAACTGGAGCAAAAGTGGCCAGGAGAGGATGTGATGTGAATCTTCAATTGCTCAGTTGTTTTAACACTCACCAAATGAGACCTGAGTACCAGCCTCCAAGCTTGGAGGACACTTGTGAACATGAAAGAAAAGCCCAATGC
The DNA here is from genome assembly GCA_004027025.1 of Myocastor coypus. NCBI lineage: Eukaryota > Metazoa > Chordata > Mammalia > Rodentia > Myocastoridae > Myocastor > Myocastor coypus. Next base: position 24,829 of record PVJA010002987.1, on the reverse strand, counting down.
ATGTCTCCTAGAAGTGGCCTGCCTCGTAACCGAAGGAAAGGATGACGAGTCACTAACGGACCCGTCCACAGGAAGGGTTGGTGTGTGAGTTATTAAGGGGAAGTCAGGTGCTTTAAAGAGCAAGTGCCCCCACATAGCCTCTTGTGGTGCAAGAGCCTAGCTGTTGGGGGAGGGTGAGGAGCTTGTTCCTAGGTGCTGTCCCAAGTATGGGAGGAACATGCTTCAGGGACTATATATAGCTTTAGCATGAATAGCATCACTTTCACCGTTAAGGCCTTAGATAAAATACTTAGCTTGGGTCACACAGAGCAGGTGTTTGGATCCTGCTGTGTCCAAAGCAATGATGACCACTTGGCAAGTTGGAAGCAGTGTCTTTGAAGTAACTTCTGTGGACTCAGTTTACCTCTAGAAACTCTTCTTAAACAGGAGAGAGAGAGAGAGAGAGAGAGAGAGAGAGAGAGAGAGAGAGAAATGGAAGCTAGAGTAAAAATAGTTGCAGCCCTAAGCTTTTAAAGACACCGATGTAGCTGAGCCCTTGAGTTCCTTCCCCACTTGCTGGTGGGTCACATTTTCCCAACTTCATAAGAGCCATTTGGGTTCCTTGTTTTGTTTGGGTCATGTCAATTTCTAACCTTCTGGTGGACTCTTTCTCTTACAGTCTGGCGTTCCGGGGTAGCACCTGGGGCAGCCAGCCCTGCCTGATCTGCCTTTCCTGACCCGTGTGCACGAGTGGACTGCGTTTCATTTCCTACCCTCCCTTGTGCTGTATTAAGAAAACCACAAAAAAGTCTACACTGTGGAGACTTCCCTGTCAGTGGCCTGCCCTTCCTTCAGGTCCTCATACACATACTTCTGACCACAATATTTTCTCTTTTTCTTAATAACCCTCATCTTCATTGTGCAGAGTTGTCTTTCCTTACCCTATAATCATTTTATCTACCAGTTAATAAACTCTGCTTTATTTATTTTGCCTCATATTCATGGGTAATATAGTTTCATTGTGCTTTCTGTCATTTGTCTAAAGACTGTTATTAACTTGGTTAGTAATGATGTCACTTTTGTCTTCTGATGGGCTCCAGAGGGCCTTGCTATCATCCTTTTTGAGTTGCCAGGCATTTTGTTCCCAGAGAGGAAACTCAAGCTTGCTCATTGTTGTATGAGCACAGTCCTCCTGTGGCTATCTTCACGCATGGCTGGAACTTCTGGGTGTCCTGAGTCCCGTGTTTACGTGACTTATGAGCAACAACTCGAAGGCAGTCAGGCCTGCTGAGCTCAGATGGACACAGACTATTTTCCAGCCCATCTTTGGTGTGCCTGGCCAGGCTGACTGACTGATTAGCAAAATGCTGTATTCAACACAGGGATCTGTGGTTTCTACAGAGCACATCGCAAGCCCGTTGCATTGTGGCTCAGAATTGTTTCATCCATTTGTTTCCATTGCAAGCTTACTTTATAAACATTGTTTAATATCCAAAATGACACATGTGCATCATACATACAAAAACTATAAAGTGTAGATGATTTAAAAGATAACAAAATGCACTCCTACCTTGGTATTGTACCTGTATTGTAAATTTACATGTAGCAACACATGGTAGTGTGTGATATGTGCGTTACACATCATTTATTGCAAAATTAGAATCAAATTTAAAATTACATAATATAATATGTCGTAAGCATTTTTTCATGGCAATGCGTATTTGTCCATTCAAGTTTTAATCTCTAAACAATACCAATGCACATAATTTCCTAAACCTGACTACTTGCTCTTGATCATCTAGTTGGCCCAAGCTTTTTACTACATATCCAAAAACAAACATAAAACTTCACTTTTCCCTGACATAAACTATTTCAAGTAGCATTATTAGTCAAAATATACACTTGAGGTTTTACAAAAAATCTTGTAAATTATCATCTTCCTCCACTGCCTTTGATAATTTCGCCAGCATGTCCCTCCTTCATTCCTGGTGTTTGCCTATTACCTCTTAGGCCAACAGTGGTGAATACTTGCTGACCTGACTCATGGGTCAGACTAGAGCACAGCTTTATTCTGTAGGCATCGCTTGGTGGATAGTCGAAGTTTCCTAAGTTGCAGGAAAATAATGTCAGGAAGGGTGTTTTCTTCAAAATTGCTAGAAAATAGAACCATGTGTTGTGCCGGGGAGCCTTTTCCTCAGCCTTCAGAGAAATGCATCACATTCTTTATTATGGCCTCAAGGAGTCTGAGAGCTTGCTATTTTCAAGCTGTGTTACATGGAAAATCGAAGCTTAAATCAAGTTTGCCTCTTGTTTTTGTTCAGATTCAATCTTTTGATTTTATTTCCTGAGCCAGAATTAGTAGTATGAGGGCACATGCATAGTCTGAGAGGTGACAACAGGCAATTTACCAGGTCCACCTATGTACGAGGAGGACTTGATTGCTTCCCCAAGTCCTTTTCCTTCCAAGTTTAGACTGGTTTCTGGGTAGCTTTTGGGAAAGCTACAGCAGTTGTTTACCTTTAATGCTAATTCCCAGATCACCTGAAATTATGCACAAGTGGCTTCCACCAACTTTCACTAATAATGAATTACCTGTCAGTTTGCTTGAGTCTTGAGTTTGATGGGTTGGGTTGAGAGAAAAGACTTGTGGGTGAAAACACAGGACATTATTAAAATGAGGTGGAAGTTACAATCTGATGTATTACTAACAGGATGGACCACATATATGTGCATTCTTGGGTATAGATATAGCCATAGATATGGACACATATATGGATACAGATATAGAAACAAAGGCTGGCCTTTGAGCTTGAGCCTTTTCTACAGTGACAATAACTTGAGAGGTCAAAGACTATGCACAGAGAGGGGGATGGAATATAAAAGGAAGGAGTGTGTCAGCCCCCAGTCAGGCTTCAGGATCAACTGATTGACCAGAGTTTGTGATTTATTAGTTGGGAACAGCCACACTCAAGCGCTTAGCATTGATGGATATTTTTCTCATTACATTTCAAATATAGAAAATGGCCCTTTCTGAATGAGGAATCTGGGGGGCATTTTAGTCATTAGTCATGTGAAACTTTCTTTCTCTCCTGGAGTTACAAAGAGCCAAAAGAAAATGACAAGAACTAAATATGTTTCTTGCTCTGGAATTGTTCCTATAGAGAATGAACAAAATGAAATGCTTAAGTTTAGTAACTCTATTAGCCTGCTGGTTTGCTTCATCTTCTACTTTCTATTTCTAGGTTAGTGGCCCTGTTGTATTCCAATCTTTAATTGCATGGAGCTAAGAATAATTGGGTGCGTATGTGCTGGGTGCAGATGCATACATAGTAACTCTCCAGTGGGTCGCTGGGGTACGTATAATGGAGTCTACCTCCCTATCATGGTTCAAAGGAGGTGCTCAATTGATGCTTGATTGTAGAACTGAATGGATGAAGCAATGGAAGTCTCAACTAACTATATAGAAGTGGAGGCAGGCAGTTATTTGGAAAATCAAGGGGGATTTGAATGATTGTTTGAATTTAACAATGTCTGTGCCAGGCAGATGCAGCTACTATTTGTCTTTTAAGATGTCCTGATTGCAGCTCTGGCCCAAGACTCATCCAGCTGAGTGGTCTACCGAAAGCCATCATCCTCCTGTTCTGGTAGGGACTCTGGGTCGCAGAGCTCCCAGGAAGTCCTAGGTGATTCCAATTGTGCTTACGCTGAACTGGATGCTCGTGTGAAGGAGCTCATGTTAAGGTTCTTCAGGCTGATTTAGATCACTTTACCATGGTTCCTTATAGCTTCTATCATAATAGTTACAGTTTCAGGGGCCAGCAAGATGACTCAGCAGTCTAAAGCACCTGCTTAGGAAAGCTTAGGCAACTGCAAGGACCATGGTTTGATCCCAGGCACCACATGCTGTGCCAGCCCCACCCCAGGGCAGGCTGAGCTGGCCATAATAATAATAATAATAATAATAATAATAATAATAATAATAATAATAATAATAATAATAAATCTTGAAAGTTGTAGACGCAGTGACAGTGCTTACAAGCTGGACTTTATGCTCTCCTGAATTATTTTACTCAATCCATGGAAAACCCAGGAAGTGTGACTTTTTTTTTTTTTTTTTAACCTCATCTGAGAGAATGGAGGCTCTGAGAGAGTAATGGACATATCTAAGACCTCTTAGGAGAGTAGCTTGTAAAGTCTGAATTCTCTGCTGGAGCTTTGGCCTCCTATACTAGTACTTTTTTAATGCTGAGACAATGTAGAAAGTTGACAAATGGCAAATGTTAGAAAGTAGGTCTGTTTACCAGGAGTGGGTTGGCAAATACGAGTTTTGAAGAGGTGCATGACTTTGGGTTGTCTGAAGTACAAACTCTTCCCTGAAGGGAAATTGTTAAAACTTTCAGAATATATATACACAATGAAAATATTTTAGAAACATCGTTCCCCTCCACCTCGTCACCTTTTATAGGCATGACCAACAACAAAGTATTTAACCACAAACACTTATAAACGCTTAGCCTTTTTATGACTTCAAAATGAGGTGAAACTTACCTTGCCGTATGAAACGGATTATGCTGAATTAGTCTTTGACTTCGTGAGAGAAGTGATAGTGTCCATTTTGTTCATGTTACATCCATAGTGCCCAGCTCTGCACTTGGGACAGAGTACATGCTATGTAAATATTTGTTGAATGAATTGAGGAATAACCCCCAAATCACACACATCTAATCAGAAGATAACGGGGCTTAACGAGGTTAGCATGTGGTTGTAGGCGATCGCATTTTAAGTCAGTGTAGAGCTTAAGTGTTTGCAGTCCATCCCACATGTTCATTTTAGTTTTTTTTTTTTTTTTTGCCTTTTTGAGACAGGGTCTCACTATGCAGTTCAGGCTGGCCTTGAGCTAAGTTTTGTAGCCCAGGCTGGTCTCGAACTCGCACCGATCCTCCTGCCTCAGCCTCCCGAGTGCTGGGATTACAGGCATGAGCCACCACGCCCGGCTCATTTTAGTTTTTTAAAACTCATCGCTCTGCCCTGGATCTTCATAAAAACATTTGCTTAGCCATAAATCCACAGTTGCTCAACTCAGCTAAAACGGAAGTCAAGTTTCATTTCAAAGGCATCTGATTTGTGTGGCTTATAGCACTTTGGAAGCTTTTTGTAAGAGAAGGGAAACTATTTGCTTGGTTGACAATCCACTAATTTAAATGTACCTCCCAATATGGATTTTTCCATAAACTCTGTAAACAGCCCAGCCTATCTGTTTGGCTTTTAATTCAGAAATTTATTAGCTCTTCCTAGCCATTTGCAGATATAAGCTCATTCTTAATTGTTTCATTTTTATTCTTACTCCAAACATAGTAAATCTTAATGGCTATTCTCCCAACATTAAGAGGAAATGTGGTAGCTATAGGAAAATAATTCAAAGCAGATTAAATTAGCAGCAATATCATAACATTTACAAGCTGTTCAGAACAACTCACTCTGACTTTCAAATAGTGATCAAGCTGAGGCGTTCTAATGAGTGAACCTTCCAGATGGACACTTTGGCCCCAGCACCAGCTATTATCATAAGGCGTTTTCTTGGACCATCTCTGAGTCACTCAGGGCTGTGAAAATTCTATCCTTTCACCTTAATTATAAAACTAGTTGAGAATGTACCTTGTTATTTGGCGCCATCACCAACACACGCTATTTGTTTATAGCACTTTGAGAAAGCCATTTTAATAAGGTCAGATTTGCAATTTAAATGAACTTTAATATTTCTTGCAAAGTCTGGGGCTGCTTATTTATGCGAGGGGTGAACATGGTGAAAATCTATGGCTTAAAAATACATTCTCCTGTTTTCCTTTCCAAATGGTGCCTCTCAGGTGATAAACACTTTTCTACTATATTTGTAATTTTTTTCTTCAGAAGGGGCAGAAAATCCAACTCAGTGAAATAAATCGTAGCTCTACGTGGGGATGTTCATACTGCATTTTTCTGTTCTTCCCATTAAAAGCTCTGCCCACAACCTGTGTTGTATGCATTCATGAATGAATATCACTTAGTCACTGTGCAAAGGGGTGAATTTCTTTGTTCTGTTACTTCTCTTACAATACACAATCAAACAAGCAAAGCAAAACAACAAAAAATATTCCCTCAACTCTAAGGAGTGGCCATCCCTTGAATTCATTCAATCCTATTTCACAGGAATGACTTTAGGCAGAGAACAGAGCCTTGAGTGGTTTCCTACGGAAAGGACCTAAGAGAGCAAGGATTGTAACAGTTTTGTCTGGGAAGGAGGTGGGGATTTAGAGGACCCATTTGTTGATTGGCTGTGGGGTTGTTTCTTGCTTGGGATGAGGAGAAACATGGTCTTGTGTCTGTTCTTTCCCTGGCTTGAACTCTGCCACCTGCTTCGTGAGAGCTCCGAACACATTCAGCTGCACACACTGAAAGCTCAAGCAAGGGTCTGAAGATCTGTAGGAAACTGAAAAAGCGGATGTGTGCAGCCTTCCATGTAGAGCACGTTCAACCACATGGGAATACGATACCTTTTTGAAAATTTCTCTTCAGTGCTAGTGAATTGCTTTTCTCTAACCTTTATTTTCTTCTTCTTTTAAATATTATTTAGATATGAGATAGTTTTGTTGAATTCGTCCCGTATTTTAATTCCTTCTTGGGCCTGTGAGATAGCTCAGCAGAATAAAACATCTGTCTAGTTGGGTAAGCTTAGGCAAACACAAGGACTGAGGTTCAATCCCTGGCACCACATGCTGTGCCGGCCTCACCCTCAGGCAGGCAGAGCTTGCCGGAGTCTGAGCGTGGTGGTGCACACCTGTAACCCCAGCGTAGCAGAGGCTGAAAGCAGGAGAGTCACCATAAGTCTGTAGTAGTGAGACCCTGTGTCTTAGTTTTCACTCATTGCTGAGACAAATACTCGACACTCAAAATGAAGGAAGGAAAAGTTTATTTAGCTCACACTTACTGGAGGTTTCAGTCCATATTGGGCTGGCCCAAGACTGAGAGGAACAGAGCAGAGAGAATCCAGTTCATGGTGGTGGAACAGCAACAAAATGGTGGCAGAGGCATCCAATCAATCAGGGCAGCAGAGCAGCAGCAACAGCTCGAGTCTGTCTTTCTGTCACTCTTTGTATTACATTCAGGCTCTCCACCCTAGGATATCCGCCCTAGGCCACACCCATAGTCTCAGTCTTACTCAGACCGATAATCCCATCAGTACTAAAACACAATCCCAGGGATCATGAATTAAGTCTCAATCGATAGAAGCCACACCCCATGATTGCATGAGGCTTTGGGGGCACAATTAGACATAAACCATAACACCCTGCAACAACCAACTACATAAAAAAAAAAAAAAAAACCTTCTTTATGAGAATAGAGAAAACACGCAGTGTAAACTTGTTACTGTCATCTTTTTTTCAGTCTCAAGACATTTGACTTTGTTTTTTATTTATCAGTACATGTTTGTGGACATAATGACTACTTTCCTTCTGGGTATCTAGTTTACGGGAAGGACATAGCTTATTTATGTTTACTTTCCCTCTGTCTCTTCCCCCCTCTCCATCTCTTGATCCCCCTATTTGCAGAAGAGCTGTGCCCCTGTGTGCTTTCACTGGCTTTTTGTTTTATTCTTTTATTTGTACTTTGTATTAATCGTATATGAGAAACCATGTGATATTTGAACTTGTGTGTCTGATTTCTTTTACTTACCACTGTGGTTTCAAGATATAGCTGTTTTCCCCCAGGTGACTCAGACGTATCCTTGAGAGAGTACAGCAGCATTCCACTGTGCATACTGCGTTTTCTTCATCTATTCATATGTTAATGGACAGCTAGAACTGCTTTGAATATTAGGGTGTTATGACTTGTGCTGCTATAGACATGCATTACTGTAATGTGATGTCTTTAACTCTTTCAGGCAGTTACCTAGAGGGAGAATAGATGAGTCGAGCAGAATGTCTTCTTTCACTGTTTTTTCACAAGTTCCATCCTGATTTTCATAGTGGTTGCACAAGCTTCCATTCCCACCAACAATATAGAAGAATTTGTTATCCCCATAGCCTTGCCAGCATTCATTAACATTTGATCTCTCGGGGATAGCCATTTTTTCTAGAGTAAAATGAAATCTCAGTGTTATTTTCATTTGCGTTGCTCTAATGACTAGTGAAACTGAACACTTTGTCATGTATGTATGGGTCATTTGTATTTCTGAGAAGTGTCTCTTGATCCCAGTTGCCCATTATTGGGTTGGGCAATTTATTTGCGGAATCTATTTTTTGAGTTCTTTATATATTCTGATATTATTCCTCTGTGGTGTAGCTGGAATTTTTTTCCCATTCAGTGTTTTTTTATTTTGAGGGGGACAGGGTTTCACTATGCAGTTCAGACTCCTAGTGATTCTCTTGTTTTCAGCCTCCCCAGCCACTGGGATTACAGGCGTGCACCACCAAGCTTGGACTCTGTTGCTGGCTCAGAACACCCTGGGGGCAGGGCTAGCCTGGCATGTGATACTGGGGGTCAAACCCCAGTCCCTGTGCTTGCCTGAGCAGGTGTTTAGTCTGCTGAGCTATCTTGCCAGCCCTCCCCTTCACTTGTTTGTCTCTTCACTATATTGGTTATTTCTTTTCTTGTGCAAAAGTTTTTACATTTGATATAGTCCTATTTGTGGATTCCTGATTATATTTCCTGTACATTTGAGTTCTGTTCTGCCTGGGCTATGACTTCAAGAGTTTTATGGAACTTGCACTTCCAGCAGGCAAACTGTTCTTGTTTAAATATTTGGATCTTTGGTCCATTTTTATTTTAGTGTAGTACATGGTGAGAGACGTCACTCTGGAGTTAAGCTTCTGCATGTGGATTTCAAGTATTCCCAAGAGCATTTATTAAAGAGGCTATCTTTCCTCGAGTCAGTGTTTTTTGTCACTTTGTCAAACATCAAATAGGATTAGGGTGATAGCTTGGTGGCACAAGTGCCTGCCTGGCAAGTGCAAGGTCTAGAGTTGCATTCCTGATACTGTGTGCTGTGCTGGCCCTATTTGCATTGTGCCAAGCCCTGGAACCACTGTGTGTGGTGGCACACACCTGTAATCTCAGTGCTGGGGAGGCTGAGACAGGGGAGTCACTATGAGTCCCAAATACATAGTGAGACCCTGTATCAAATAATAGAGCAACCATGACAGCAAAAAGAACAAAAACATCAAACAGCGAACTGTACCTGAGGTGGTTTTTGCATCTTCTAGTCGGTTCCAAGTGTCTGTTTTTGTGCCAGTACCATTTTCATTTTAATCACTATAGCTTTGCAATACGCTTTGAAATTTGAGATTGTGGCACCTCTAACTCTGGTGTTGTAACTCAGGAATGCTATACTATTCTGGGACTCTTCTAATTACATACACATTTGGGGATTTTTTTTTTTTTTTTCTGATTTCAGAATGTTATTGACATCTTCATTGAGATTGCAAATATAGGTTTTGGGATTATGGTCATTTTGTCACTATTGGTTTTCTGCCTTAGCAGGAAGAAAGGAGATGTTTTAATTATCTGCTATCAGTTCTAATCTCCTTTTTCAGTGTTCTGGGGTTTTCATTGTAGGATTCTTTCACTTCCTTGGTTAGGTTAGCTCCTAAACACTTATTTTTTCTTGATAGCGTTCAGAATGGCATTGTTTTCTAATTTATTTTTCAGTGAGTTCATTACTGGTTTATAGGAATGCTATTGATTTTTGTGTGTTGATTTTTATCCTGCTAGATTGCTGATTTTGCTTATCAACTGTAGATGTTTTCTGCTGGAATTTTGGAGTCTTCTATGTAAGGGATCACCTGCAAGTTCTGATTTTATCTGCTGAAACAAAATTGCGTCAAGTCCTATATCTCAGATAAATAACACTACCTCCCATCTCTTTCTTTCTTTCTTTCTTTCTTTCTTTCTTTCTTTCTTTCTTTCTTTCTTTCTTTCTTTCTTTCTTTCTTTCTTTCTCTCTCTCTCTCTCTTTCTTTCTTTCTCTCTGTCTCCCACTTCCTTTTTTCTTTTCTTTTTTCTCTTTGCTTCCTTCCTTCATTTTTTGACTATATTTTCTTATTTCTTCATTTTAAGAAACAGACGTATAAAAAGCATGGTCTCTATTTTGAGGCTTTGGAACTAATTGAGACCCATGTACACACACACACACACACACACACACACACACACACACACACACATACATGCACGCACACACACACACACACACACACACAAACTCACAGATACAAACACATTACATATTTGCTGGGATCAACAAATACTGTGAATGCTAGAGTTGAAAAGAATATCAGAGTAAAAGACATATTTCCATTAATCCCTCTCTAAATATTCCAGCCAGCTTTGAACACATTTCTACCACTCCTTTCCCTTTCTAGTCCTCCTGGAAGTCTTCTTTGGAGAGTGTATCTAATTATGCTGCTCCGTCTGCTTTCCTGTCCTAAACTGATATAAAACATTCACTGTCCCTAGTCATTTTGATGTGGGAGGAAAACTAGAACTCTGAGAGACCCAGTTCAGTGAACAAAGTGGAGAAGACCACCGGAATGCGTTTGCAGGCCTGCCTGTCCATGAGGTAGCACTTGGCAGCCACATCTGCCATGTTTTTGATCATACCTCATAAACACGTGAAAGAAGACTTTGAGAACTGTTTTAAAAAGCAGATGCGAGGGAAATAGCTCAGGGGCACCTGGCAAGTGCAAGGTGCTGAATTTAATCCATGGTTTCACAAAAAAAAAAAAAAAAAGGAAGAAATAAAGAAAAAAAGAAAGAAAGAAAGAGAGAAAGAAAGTAGAAAGACTTCCCATTGCTGGGGAGGCTGAGACAGGAGGATTACTCCAAGTCTGAGCTTCATTGCAAGACCCTGTACCAAATAAATAAACAAACAAACAAACAAACAAATAAGTGATTAAAAAAAGAAGCAGAAAGAATAATAAGATGAGTGTGTACTAAATGAGAGGATTGTTTTATGGAGGGCTCATGGTAACCTGTCTTTTACTGTAATACACTTTAAAAGATTTATTAAATGTCCACTGTAGAATTTGATCATCCTTTATACATTTCTGAGAAATACATTGGTCAGGCCAAGGCAGTTGTCCTCTTGAGCACAGCAATGGACAGCTATCATTCACAGGCCTTTCACGGGTATTAATAAATTGCCCATGAGACAGGTGGCTGAAGTAATTCATCAGGCCCAGGGACATCTCTGAGTCTAGATATGTGCTAGTACTAGGGATACTAGCCTTAGTTACCATTTGCAAAATTTGCAAGAAGATGTACATATCAAAAAATTAAAAAAAAACTTGTATAAATATTTTAATACTAATTTACTAAGACAGCATTAATCACTTTGTAGTCTTTTGGTTAAGACTGACTGAAGACATCATGAGATCATATACAAGTTACTTTTGGCTTCTACAGTTATAAGAGGTGCTCAAAGTAGTGGCCATTAGCTTCCAGATATTTATTAGTACTGTACAGCAAACTGCTGACCTATGTATTATACATGTTTTGGACAAACTCCATATATACCAGGAGTGGAATACTGCATAGTTAGCCACAGCTGGATGGCCTGAGCATTAATAGGGTTTAGCAGTTAGGGGTCTGGGGTCCCCTGAAGACTGAGAGCTTTGCAGTGTGCCTGCTTTTGTCCTATAGCTGAGAGCAAGTTGTACCCAATCAACTCTGGACACACAAATCCCCCTGAAAGGGCTGTCTTAGGAAGGCTCCCACCTACTAGATACCTGGAGGATCTCCTTCCCAGGCTACCTTCCCACCAGTCCCTAAAAGGGACAGCCCTCTTCTGAAGCCCACTGAAGCGCAAAGCAAAGAGAACAGAACTGAAAAATGGCCTTCATTAAATCCCAATGGGGTTGAGGCACTGCAGGCGGGGAGCTCAGAAAGGAATTGCATGGGAGTGACACAGACTTGGGGGAAGTACGGGGAAAAAGCTGAACGCTGGGCCATAGGTGTGGAAGGGTGGAAGGAGCCTTCAGGCTCAGTGGGACAACCCCGAGCAGCCTGCTTATCGGGGTTTGTGGAGTAAGAAAGTGTGGGAACAGCTCCAAGGGTCAGGCTTGCACTGGCATTTGTTGACGTCTGAGTGAGTGGAGAGGTGAGCCTGAAGGCTAGAGTGGTCCTGGAAAGTGAGGAAGTACAGAGGGAGCCCCAGGAGGGCTTCTTGCTGGTCAGGCATATGGCATCGCAGCAGCCGGGGTCTGGAGAAGGCTGGCAAATGACTTTGAACATGGGTCATGAGGCCACTCTGACTGGGGCAGTCCATGCTACAGTCTTTGCAGCTGAAGACCATGCAGGGCTGGGGGGGGGGTCTCAGCCACAAAGAGCCATGTAGGTGGGGGGCACTAGCCTTGGAAGGAAACATAGACCTCAGTCTGCAGGGAAAAAGCCTTGGTGGAGAAAGTGGAGGAGAAGGTGGAGGAGGAGTCAGTGGTTGGCAAGGGTGAGCTGCAGGCCTGGGAGACTTTCTGCTGCCCTCTTTGGTTAAGGAGGCTGACTCAGCTGCCCTGGTGCTCTCCTGGCACTGAAGAAAGATTCGCCCCCATCCCAGTCTGCAAGACTTGGGGTACCAGGAGAGAGTTTAGGCAAACATTGGCAGTGAGGCTATAGAAGACCCTAACCCTGAAGTCTACGCTGTCTCGTGGCACGTCCACCAGCCTGAAGATCTCCTCCTGAGCTGCTGGAACGTGACTAACTCTGCATAATTAATGCAATACTATATGTTTCAACATGTACCAAAAAGTGGTCAGGTGACCTGGGGACAACAGAAACCAGGTCTCCAGGTGGCACAGGCTCATAGGGAGCTCCATTCTGAGGCCAGCTAGGGGCCGAGATTTCGATCCTGATCCCCTCTATGGCATTATGCCAGGGAACTTATTAGATCAATGTATGTTTAAATAGAATCATTTCCTCTAATTGTTTTTATTGATCAAAATTAGAAGTGGCTTTGATTTTTCAATCTGGGAAGTTAAATTTTTCTTTCATCCTGGGAAATTCAGTGTTGCTTTTCTCTTATTTTTATTTTCTCCTTCTCTAAGGACCGTTAGTGCAAACCGGGCGGCTTCATTCATCTCACTTATGACTGTAAGCCTTTGTTCCCATTGCTCATCTCTGCACCTGCTCTGCACTGCAGCATAGATGGCTTCCTTAGCTGCGTGCTCTGGCTTACGAATCTGCTGTTTAATTTGCCCTCCTGCATCTTCTAGTTCAAGGCTTGTGGTTTTCATTTTTGTAGTTGGAGTGGATCCTATTAAAAATCCAATTATCTTAAAACCTAGTGTTCTACTCTGGTATTAGTGTCTTTATTCTTTTGTTCTCTTTAATGATTTTAAACACAGCAAATTTTAGGTAGTTGGGTATTATTGTTGGCACCTAGGTTTTGGAGGAGCAGTTCTACTCCTCGGCTGCAGTCACTGCTCCCACCTGGAGTGGTCTGTGCCTCATGAATTTTAACGCTTTGACTAGGAGTTTCTCTTTAACATAGGTAGGAGCTGTTTTCCTGTGGGAGTTTTATATGGGTTTTGTGGTTATTTCTTCCTAGATAGATTTGTGCTTATTTATTTACTTATTTATTACAACAATTAATACATTGCATATTGTTGCCATTGTCATGGTTGTTCAGAGTACTAGTTATACATACTATTTCTTGCCTAAGCATCATTAGTACAGATCTTTTTTTTTTTTTTTTTTTTTTTTTTTTTTTTTTTTTTTTTTTTTTTTTTTTTTTTTTTTTTTTTTTTTTTTTTTTTTTTTTTTTTTTTTTTTTTTTTTTTTTTTTTTTTTTTTTTTTTTTTTTTTTTTTTTTTTTTTTTTTTTTTTCATTGAAAGTAGCTCTATCCAATAGTCCATAACAATAGTGGACTCTCAGCTCATCTGGCATTATCAGAAGCTGTTGATTTGAGCCTTTCACAACTTAGCATATCAATATGATTTTTCTTTCTATACCTCATGGTCAGACTTTTCTGCTGGGTAGTTAAGACCAAGATAGAGCAAGACCTATTTTACAAAAAATGTAACTTTTGTCTCTGACAAGGTCAGTCATGTCCCCCAGGGTTTACTCTAAAACCATGTACTGTGGTTTGCAGAACTGTTGTCAGTGTCAGCCATCTGGAAGAGTCATGGCCATTGGTTGTCCAGTTTGCTCTCTGTGAAAGCCTGAGAGGATGTTTTCTCTCTAGGTGACTCTCCTTAGGCACACTGTACATCATCAATCACTTTCTTCTGTGGCCCCATAATCTCCTTGAACAGGAAATTTGAGACTCCACAGATTTATAGGCCAAAATCCCATTCAATCCAGCTATCCCCATAGTGGGAATTTTCCCTGCAGTACTGAGAACATCAGATCACAGTGACATTTGTGCACCTATGTTTATAGCAGCACAATTTGTGATAGCCAAATCTTGGAGACAATCAAAATGCCTGTCGCCTGAAGAATGAATGAAAAGGATGTGGTGTTTCTATAGAATGGAGTATTACTCAGCTATAAAAATTAAAATTTGTGCTTTTTTCCCCCCACATAAGACAGATATTTCACTATCCAATGACCAATTTAAAATGTACTCTTAATAGTTTTAATTGAGCCATGGAAAATTTTAATATTATTTTTTCTGATGCTATTTTGTCAGTTTGATACACTAAGCCACATGCATTTGGATTGATATGACCTATAATAACATTTTCTCATCCCAGCACTGGTGTAGGGGATGACCAGGAGGCAGACATTCAAGTTACTTGGCTTTATAAATGAGACACTTCCTCACCTGCTGTTTATTCTCTCTGTAGACCTAGGCTTTGTTTCTCCTGTACATGAGCTTTTGTGTCCAGCTCACAAGGTACTGCCTGTCACACCATGGGACCTCTCTGTGTTGCTCCTAATGACCAGGAGGACACTTTTCTCTTTCTTGTCTAGCTCATGCCTACATTTTCTTTGCAGTGCAGTTTTCTCCCAGACGTTCATAGTCATTTCTCCTGGACATTTGCACTGAGGTTTTGAATCTAAACTGGGTCCTCACCTGGGTGTTCTCTCAGCCTCCTAGGATCCTAGGTGTATTGCTCTCATTTCATTCCACGGTGTAGTCCAAAACTTTCCTTGTCTTCCTTCCTACCAGCTCACTTCAGGTAACAGAAGAGAGGTGCTTAAACAGAGGGGATTAGGTCTGTTTCATTTCTACATGCTATTGCTGATTCATAAAAGTATCTCTTCAGGGACTCATACAAAGGATTAAAAGAATTTTTGAATTTTGTTTCATGAAGTGTTTCTGTTGAATTTATTTTATATGAAGATGACCCTGGCACTACTTCCCCTTTCAAAGAAGAAAATCCATGATGGCTCAGGCCATGGGACTAATCCAGGAAATCCAAGTCAGTGCATTCAGACTGGGATGGACAGAGACAAATAGCCTTAGTAAGCATTTTGGGGTTAACTGAGAAGCAGAGTTCAGAAATTTCCCCTTGTTTTAGTATGAACACTGTAGTATGTGTTGTTATTGTTGAGGCAGACAACAGGGTTGGGTGGGGATAGACTTTGGAAGGGACAGAACAGTAGCTCAGGAGTGTTTCCTGGGGGAAATATAGTCGGGACACGGTGGAATGTGTCCACAAGTGATTAGAGGGGAGGCTGAAGCCAGACAAACCTGATGGGCACGTGTAAGTGGTGGCTGATGCCATAGAAACAGAACTTTTATGGCCAGAGAGTATAAAAAAGAGAGAAGGGAAGAGCATTGCATTCTAGAGTAAATTAATTTATTACAACAACTAGAGGGATGAGAGACGGGGAGAAATCAGAGAAGAGCACTCAAGGCCACCAGGGCAAAGCCACTGGAAAGTGTTCTGCTAGAAGGGGGAAAGTGAAAGACAGCAAGAGAAAGACGTACAGGGCTAAAATCTGCAAGTGCGGGTCATCTCCAAGTAAGGGTAAAGGCAGAATTTACATGGCCTGTCTTTATAGAGGCTGCCTTGTGACACCTCATCCAGGACAGGGCCATAAATTTCATCCACGAGTGGATTCAGAAAGGGTAAAATAACACAGCTTTACACAGGATTTAGAGACACTGTTCAACAGATCAATCCTAAAGACAGCATGTGTGATTGAATTATATCTCCTTGAAAGCCCTTATGCCAGTTGAGTTACTTTCAGCCTTTTATTTAAGGCTTTCTAAATTGCACCCTGGGTAATTTCTCTTCTAATGTCACTCACTCACATGAAAGTTCAGACCATGGCATCATTGAGCTTTTCCATTATATGGACCTAGAGTCACTTGGATCAACATCTTTCTGTCTGCAAAGCCTGTCTTCTCCACCCTAGGGTGCTGGCTATTCTCACCTGCCTCATGGAAATGCCTAGGTTTCTTAAAGCACTGTGACATGTCTGTCCTCTGAATCCCCACAGCCTCATGTCTGTAGGACTCACCACAGCACAGCTGTGGCAGTCATTGCTCTTCCTCTCCCCCCTGCAGGGTAGACCCCAGATGAGCTTCATCCTTGAGGGCATCACAGTGTTTAATGCTATGACTTAGAAATGGATGTTTGAAGCATCTCTGATATGGCAATGCACAGAGGGTGGTGGAATGGAAGCAGATCTCATCTCCATGACTGCATGGAGGCCCAGGGTCTGTTTCTGGCAGGAATGGGGCTTCATTTGATTTCAGGTGAAAGCTACCTACTTAGGGTAACAGAATCGAGGAATCTCCACTCAGGCTTTCTGTGGATCTGCCTTGGAGACCTGTAGTCACCATGAACACAAACACAATGTATCAGAGGTGGCCAGAGGCAGAGAGTACACACACACTCAGATGCACATAGCTTGTTATTTTTATTTGTGTCTGTACACGTTTGCAGTATGTAATGATCATTGTGGTTCCCTTCTCTCCCCATTCCTCTTTTTTTCCTCTGACCTTTGACCATCTTCTCATTTGCAAAATATCTGTCTCCCTGTTTCTTAGTATCTACCCTTAATTTGTTACTACTTTGGATTTCTTACATTGGAGAACTCATGTGATCTTTAAGCCTACACCACTGGTTTATTTCACTTAGTGTTGTGGTTTCAAGGTGAAATGCACATACTTATAATGATACACATAAAATTAAATTGTTTGTTATTTTGTTTTTCATTAATTTGCCCAAGTGGCACTTGAAATTGTGACTCTTCTGCCTCATCCTCCCTAGTAGTGGATTACAGTTATGAGCCACCACACTCAGCTTAATTATTTAAAAACACAACTGACTTATCTTAAGGTTGCCCGTGATAGGTTCAGGGCCTACAACTCTGAGTCATGGGTGCCAGGGAAATAAATGCCACGATTAAGTGTACGTGTCAGTTGGACTGAGTTACAGCATGATCAAGCTAACTATTATGTCTGGGCATTCCTGGGCATGCCTATGAGGATGCTTGCAGGTGACATTAGCATTCAAGTGCTAGATTTGGTAAATCAGTCTTCCCAATATGGGTGAGCATCACCTGGCCCAATAAAGGCCTGAATGGTATCGAAGAAGGGTGTAGGCAGACTTCGCTCCTTCCTGCCTGTCTAGCTGAGCTGAGATCTTTGTCTTCTCTTTCTCTTGGCTTGGGGTTTATACCATCAGTGTCTCTGGTTCTGAGGCCTTTGGATTCAACACAGAACTACACCACTGACTACCCTGATCTGCAGCTTGCAGATCACCAGACATTTATGTGTCCACAACTGTACACAACTTCTCATAAATTTTTCTCTTGCACACACACACACACGCACACACAATTCTGTTTCTCTGAATATCCACCAGTAACAAGGTTGGAAACCTGTGTCTTATGGCTCCCAGGCTGAGTCAGCAGCCAACTGTTGCTTGGAGATTCCTGAGAGACACAACCTGGACAGTTTACTTGGAAATCACTGAAGCAGCGCTAAAGTTCACTAGAGTGTTGGTCTAATTCATAGTGACCATTTCCTTCTCCTGAGTGTCCAACCAGTGACTGACCTTTTTCCCTTCTGTTTTGGTTAACTTTTCCTCTTATTTTCTCATTGTTTGTTTTTAGACCAGCAGAGAATGTGGACAAAAATGGATAATGTTCATACTTAGGTCAAAGCCTTAGCAGTGACAGTGAAGGGGGTTGACTCATAGAAAGAAAAATGGAAAGGAAGTAGTCAGACATTGGTATTCCACTGACATGGAATTTGTGCATGGTACCTGATACATTTTGATGTGAGTATTTTACTCAGGTATGTCAGTTGTTTGGCACTCTACCCAAAAGCCTGGGCTGGTCCATGTTGATAACTAGCTACCCTCTCCAGCCAGAACAATTTGATGCTCATTGCTTTTGGAACTCATCATGCCTCTTGGAACAAGCTGAAAATGAGTGTCACAGCACCACTGTACAACAAAACATGACACTATATGGGTTCAGCATTTGAATACATTGTAATTTTTAAATAGCACATTTACTGTCAGAATCATTTTCTTTTAATCTGCTTGTATCCAGAAAGCATGCAGCATCTGGGATTACTTGCTAGCAGCGTGGTACATTGGCCTGGGATATTTTATGGTCTAGGCTATTTGTACCTAGGGATGAATGAATGAAGGGATCGCAGGTTAGAGGGACAAGTAGAAGAAACTCACAAAAGTGATGTGCCTTGCACAAGCAGTGGCACATGCCCAGTGTCCCCAGAGGTGGCAGCTAATGTGTGCTTACCACAGCTCGGAGCTTGGGGGGGGCTCTTTGCTTCTTTATAGAAGTTGCCAGCCACGAAGAAGGAATGGCTTTTTAAGTGACTTGATATATTTGCAGAGATCACAGAAGTTCAGGCTAGCAACAAACGTGTTCACCCATCTTTTCAGAAGAGGAATGATCCCTGCGATTACCTCTAGGAATTTAAGTGCGTGGAGAAAAATAGCCCAGAACATCTAAGAAGTAATGGAATCATGAGTGAATAAGCAAACTGGTGTTGCCACAAATAAATCATCCATGACGGATCTGGAAGCTGTTTAAAATTCACAGTGGAGATGAACAAAGTCACTGCAATACATCTTGATTTCTGGAATGCATTTGATACTTCATCATGAAGTTTTACATATAAAATTAATTGACACTGGCTTGGATATGAACACTGTCATAGGGATTGATAATTTTTAGGAGTTCTGTAAACAAGGCATAGTGATGAATAGTGTGACATCCAGTGAGGGGTAGTTGATTACTAGGGGTGCCAAAGAGATTGGTGTTAAGCTTGATCATCTGCAACAACATTATTAATAGTTTCCAAGAGAAAGTAAAGAGAATGTTAATGAAATTTGCAAATTATACAAACTGGGGTGGTACTGGAATAAATCCAATAAGAATGATGGATAGAATTTATTCCAAGAGATATAGACAGGTTCAATATATGGGTAATAAACATCAAAATGAAATTCATTTTCAGAATATGCAAAGTAGGATAGATCAGTGGACAAAATAAAAGAAAAACTGATTTCTACAAGGGAACTAAGAGCTTATTAATTTGCAGGATGTGTCAGTGAACTTTTAAGCAGATACCCACATCCCTTCTGACTTCTCTGTTCTGAATCATCCTTTCCTTCTTACTTCGAACCCCTGAACCTTTCTCTGTAACCCCCCAGAAAGGTTCATGCTTTTCTATACTCCTATGATTTTTGCAGACACTTTCTAGAGAGCAAAGGCTTTTTCCTTTTATTTCTGTTTATAAAATGCGATCCATCCCTCAACATTCTCCTCCTCCTCCTCCCTCTTCTTCTCCTCCTCCTCCCTCTTCTTCTCCTCCTCCTCCCTCTTCTTCTTCTTCTTCTTCTTCTTCTTCTTCTTCTTCTTCTTCTTCTTCTTCTTCTTCTTCTTCTTCTTCTTCTTCTTCTTCTTCTTCTTCTTCCTCTAGATTTTCTTTCCCCCCAGATAATTCCTCTCTTTACTGTGCCCATTGGTAAATGCTTTCATCTGTCTTGTTATAGTTTTGCATGAAGACTCTGGAATGTGGTTCTCAGCGTCAAACAGAGGCTATGTCTCACACCAACCATGTGTGACTTGCATGACTTCAGGTGACTTCTTTAGACTTTTTCAAGCCTCAGAGGCTCTGACAACAATATAGACATTGTTGGAAGAATTCAATGACATTCTCTTGTAAAAACCTTGGTCAGTTCACAGGCTGGCTTTCACTGTCAGTTACTGTTGTTAATGGTAGCATTTGATGAAGCCTTTTCATGTTTCTAACTCATAAACTCCTTGTGCCTAGGAAATTGATTCTAATTCTTTTTATTTTTTCCTAGCACCCTGCAAGAGTCTGGCGCAGAGTGGGCATTTTGAGGTGCCAGTGGGCTGCACATGAACAGGATTCTATCTGAAGTGAGGAGAGTGGTTCCTTCTGCTGTGTGAGGTTTGGATTCAGCGAGGAAAGTGGAGAGGCTGCATGGTGGAAGTATCTGTGATTTCCTTCACAGGTGTTCCAGCAGAGTGCAAATGGCATTTTCACCTCTGAGATACACACTGTTCCATACATCTAGTGGGGGGGGGGTTGGAATCTCTCATGAAGTCGGTGAGATCATGTCTGAGGCAGCGTGGTGATGTGTGGACCAGATGTAGCTAGATAGGTCACAGGTGGGAGAAGGGGACAAAAGCATGTGAATGGCCAAAGGGTCAGCCAGTCTGATTTATGAAGAGAAGCTTTGGGGACTATAATGGCATTCACATGAACACAGGGATCCCCAAGGTGGGGACAGGATCTTGATGCTTTAGAATGCTTGGATTTAACAGTTTGGACAAAAACAAGAAAAGAAACATAATCCCAGTGTTTTTTCAGATCCTTCTGGCTTTGGAATAGTCATTTGGGGTGGCGTATAGAGCTGTCACATACACGGACTTGTTGAAAGCAGAGTGACGAAGCACCAGGCAAGTTGCAGCCAGTCATTTTCTGATCCAATGGCATGTGTTGCCTGATATACTACAAACTACCCAGCCTGTGTCCCCACACATTTGGCAGCAACTTAGTATTCATCAGTTTCTGCTGAGTAACAAACATCCCAGCAAATGGTATTTGACAAGCAAGGGTCTGCATGTCAGCTGCTATTTGACTGAGCTAGGAGGAATTTGGTAGGGCCAAACTATACTCTAACTGTGTTCAGACTGACTCATGCAGACTCTGACTCATGTGATTCCAAGAAATCATGGAACCACAGGCAACCACGCTAACCACTGCAAGCCCTTTTATGGTTTCTACTAGTGTGATACTTGTTAATATGCACTTACCAAAGTAAGCCACATGACCAAACAGCATCAAATAATCAAGGATGCATGCCTACTCTTTTTTTATGCACTCAACTCACTCTATTGAAATATAATAGAAAAGTCACAGGGTAACAGGCACGGAGGTGCAATTCTGCAAAAGAAGGATGAATCAGGAATAATCCACATACAATCACCCTCTCACTTATCAGCTATTGCTCATGTTCAGTCAACTAGTGATAGTTTTCTCTCCAATTTTTCTCCTTAGTCAATCACTTTCACCATCTCCAATCCGACCTCTAGATGTGACTCTTGGAGGTTTCCTGCAGTGACTTTACGCTGTAGCTATTAGAACCTTGGTGTCCTATCAGGGCTTGTCTGTGCCACCATGGGAGGTACCTGGAACTCAATACGCCTCTGTTACTGCCCATGCCACCTCTATCATGAGCCATCCTTGGGTTCATTTGGTGGATTTACAAAGTAGGTATGATTTCTCATTACTAACTCTGGAGAATCACAAATTGTCTGGTTGCCCTAGAGGGGAGAGATTGTATTTTAATCAGACTCCCTGGACAACATCTCAGCACACTCTAAGTTGATAAAGGCATAGATAGCTGCGGAGGACCACCTAACCAGCTCTCCTTGAAGAAAGAGCAACTGTCTCTAAGTTGACTGAGTCTGGCCCTATTTCCTTGAATTGATATGTAATTGCTGGCTAGGACTTCTGTTTATCCTCTCAATTGACCTTAAGCCAGGTATATTGGTCAAGCTGAGGTGTTGGTGATAGTCTTTCAAGGTGGTATGCATGTGTTCCTGGTAACCTGCACCTGCTGCTCCTTAATGTGAGCTGGGTCGTGACAGGTCGAAGAGCTAATGCTTCGTGCTGCCAGCTGGGAAGGGGCCTCCAGACAGAGGCTATGACTTCCTGGGACTTGACAGATTATATCAAAACTGAAGCACCAGACTACCCAAAACATTAGATACTATCTAAATAGCCTTATGCAGATTACTCTCTCTGCATATCCTCTACAGGTGGCAGAGGTAAATGTAGGCCTTCTACCTAGCTCAGCTCACAGTATTCACCTACCTCCCACAATTCTCAGTCATTCCTCCTCAAGCCATTCCTCCACTGAATAAGGCTGGGTGAGGCCTTGGATCGCTCTCTTTGTTCCAGAGAACCATCTTTGTGGCTGGACTTAGAGTCCCTTGACTTCCCAATAACTATGCATATGTTTTAGTGTCTTTATTTTTGCCATGGGTTGCATGGGAAGTGGTAGACTGGAATCACCTTGGTGAGATTCCAATAACATAACTTTGGGATTACAAATACTAACTTCTCGGATCAAAATGAGGACCTAGAAGGAACTCCTACAGATAACCAGATGCTAATCAGGCTCCCAGAGAAGGAATGTCTTCAGGTTTCCAGAGAAACAACTGCTCTTTGGCTGGCACTATGTCTACACCTGACCTCATGTCTGATACTTCCATAAGGAACAAGACTTAGGGCCAGCCAAATAGCTCAGCAGTGTCCCACTGAAGATATAAAAGCGCCTGCAAGCAGGCACAGGGGCTGGGGGTTTGATCCCCCCTGGGAGTTGCTAAAATGGCAATTGAGACTGGGCGTGGTGGTGTGCACCTGTAGTCCCAGCTCTTGGGAGGTTGTAAATAGGTGGATCACTATGAGCCCAATCCAGTAGTGAAACCCTGAACACCCTGTAGACCCTTCCCCTCCTCAAAAAAAGAAAGAAAAAAGAAAAGAAAAAGGAAAAAGAAACAAGACTAATATCTTTGTTATATAAATTAGGACACTGAAAGTTTAGCAGGTGAAACAACTTTCCTGAACACTCAGACCGAACACTGTTCTGTCTGACCACAGTTGTTAACCTTTTAATCTCTATACTGACCTAACTGGCTGGGCTTTGGAAAGTACTGTCAGGCCCAGCAGCTCGTTCCAGTTTTCCACTTGGCTGAGGCGGGGAAGGGCAGTAGTAAGGACCAAGACTCCTGGTTCCCTCCAGGAGTGCTGGGCTGGGCTGATCAATCAGATGCAGATTCTCCAGCTGAAGGCCCCCCTTCCTTCCATCATTAATTTTCTTCTCATTAATGAATAATTAAACCTGGATTAAGACTATGCTGGGGTAGTTTGTGCTTAAGGAATTCTGCCTCTTTGTTGTCTGTGTGTACCGAGGATATATTTAACAATTTGCTCTTATGTGTGTATAAGATGTGAAAAGAGGTTAATTCCGTACTAAGCAGAACACCTGTCAAGAAATTAGGGCCTTAGTTTTATAAATCCCCAGCCTCCCTTTGATTATTGCTGTAAGTCATATGGAGAGAAGATAATCTTTAAATTATACAGGACCTCATGATTAAAATATTTTACCCCGTTTTAATAGCTCAGAAGAAAGAAGATGTGGCTTTGGAGGTTTTGTGTCAAATTAGGTGATATCAGAGCCATAGAGGAACATAATAAATATGCAAAAAGGGACTCAAAAAAGCATTTCTAATAGATCCATACCATAAGAATTTTCTATGTGTGAAATTGAAAGACTTCCTAGGGACAATCTTTGGCCCATTTGCTTTTAAATTCACTTTTTATGCTCTTTTGTTACAAAAAAAAAAAAATGTTTTAAGCTCCATTATCCCCTTGCAGAGGACTGTGATCAAAGAAACATGCTAAGAGCTCTGGAGCTTCCGAAATACTACCCTGGAGAAAATCTTCGCTGAAGGCAGGAATTCCCAAGGCCCCTGCCAGTCCAGGGCTGGCACGGGAATTCTCCTTGTTCTGATCCCCCACCCCCAAGGACCAAGGCACTGGCTGCTCCCAGCACATAGTCAATAAATGAAAATAACTCAGAAATTATGGAGACTGTCTGGGCACGGCCTAGCAGGTGAGAGAGTGGGGACAGTAGCAGGCACGTGGGAACTTGTACTTTAGCTGGGGAGACAGGGTGCACATCTACGGCGATGGGTAGTGCCACGGCGGGTTCAAGGATTCAGCTGTGATGAGTTCCCAAAGTGAGGGCTGACTTCTTGTAGGGTCGGCTTGTGGGCACTAGGGGCTTATGCCAGGTGATAATAGAATACTCTAGAGTTCTGGAAAAGGAGCTGAGGTTTCCGTAAGTAGGGGAATGTGGTGAGCAATCTGCGAGAGCCCAGACTTAGGCCTGCAGGGAATAAAGCTCAGAGCTACAGTGAAAGAGGCACAGAGGGTGGGGAAGAGTTTTCAGAGTAGACTTCCGTTTTGACCCTACCTCTGGGGCATCTGAGATGCCAGTCCTCCGTTTCAAATCAAACTCTCAATTTTTGTCTTTGGAAAACATCAAGAGGAGGAAGCAGTAGGAAGTAAAGATAGAGATTAGAAAGGAATCTTTACTTCTCTGCCTAAGAAAGGTTGCACGTTTGTCTGTCTCATTCTCTTGCTCAAGACTTAGGACCATAGGGAAACTACTCCCTCGGAGAGACGACATACTGGCCTTCCTGCATGTCATACGGGTATTTTGTGCCCACTTCCGTAGCTATTATATGTGCCATTTCAGCAGCTCTAAAGCTTATGACGTTCCATGGATTTATTTAAGGTTTTCTGTCTTAGTCCAAACAGCAAAGTTTTGAGAAAATGCC